>CAKXZU010000741.1:0-44720 GCA_936014575.1 Bombus lapidarius
ACACACTCTATCAGATTTAATACTACATGACGTTGTACGTTATATCGTAATACTACATAACGTTATACGTTATAACGTAATACTACATAACGCTATACGTTATATCGTAATGCTACATAACGTTATAGGTTATAACGTAATACTACATAACGTTATAAGTTTATAACGTAATACTACATAAAGTTATACGTTATAACGTAATACTACATAACGTTATACGTTATAACGTAATACTACATAACGTTATACGTTATATCGTAATAGTACCATATCGTTATACGTTATAACGTAATACTACATAACGTTATACGTTAACGTAATACTACATAACGTTATACGTTATAAACGTAATACTACATAACGTTATACGTTATATCGTAATGCTACATAACGTTATACGTTATAACGTAATACTACATAACGTTATACGTTATATCGTAATGCTACATAACGTTATACGTTATAACGTAATACTACATAAAGTTATACGTTATATCGTAATGCTACATAACGTTATACGTTATAACGTAATACTACATAACGTTATACGCTATATCGTAATGCTACATAACGTTATACGTTTAATGGTAATGCTACATAACGTTATACGTTATATCGTAATGCTACATAACGTTATACGTTATAACGTAATACTACATAACGTTATACGTTATATCGTAATACTACATAACGTTATACGTTATAACGTAATACTACATAAAGTTATACGTTATATCGTAATGCTACATAACGTTATACGTTATATGGTAATGATACATAACGTTATACGTTATATCGTAATGCTACATAACATTATACGTTATATCGTAGTGCTACATAACGTTATACGTTATAACGTAATACTACATAAAGTTATACGTTATATCGTAATGCTACATAACGTTATACGTTATAAACGTAATACTACATAACGTTATACGCTATATCGTAATGCTACATAACGTTATACGTTATATGGTAATGCTACATAACGTTATACGTTATATCGTAATGCTACATAATGTTATACGTTATATCGTAATGCTACATAACGTTATACGTTCTAACGTAATACTACATGACGTTATACGTTATATCGTAGTGCTACATAACGTTATACGTTATAACGTAATACTACATAACGTTATACGTTATATCGTAATACTACATAACGTTATTCGTTATAACGTAATACTACATAACGTTATACGTTATAACGTAATGCTACATAACGTTATACGTTATATCGTAATACTACATAACGTTATACGTTATACCGTAATGCTACATAACGTTATACGTTATAACGTAATACTACATAACGTTATACGTTATATCGTAATACTACATAACGTTATACGTTATATCGTAATGCTACATAACGTTATACGTTATATGGTAATGCTACATAACGTTATACGTTATATCGTAATGCTACATAACGTTATACGTTATATGGTAATGCTACATAACGTTATACGTTATAACGTAATACTACATAACGTTATACGTTATATCGTAATCCTACATAACGTTATACGTTATAACGTAATACTACATAACGTTATACGTTATATCGTAATACTACATAACGTTATACGTTATAACTTAATACTACATAACGTTATACGTTATAACGTAATACTACATAACGTTATACGTTATATCGTAATGCTACATAACGTTATACGTTATATGGTAATGCTACATAACGTTATACGTTATATCGTAATGCTACATAACGTTATACGTTATATGGTAATGCTACATAACGTTATACGTTATAACGTAATACTACATAACGTTATACGTTATATCGTAATCCTACATAACGTTATACGTTATAACGTAATACTACATAACGTTATACGTTATATGGTGATACTACCATAACGTTATACGTTATAACGTAATACTACATAACGTTATACGTTATAACGTAATACTACATAACGTTATACGTTATATCGTAATGCTACATAACGTTATAGGTTATAACTTAATACTACATAACGTTATACGTTATAACGTAATACTACATAACGTTATACGTTATATCGTAATACTACATAACGTTATACGTTATAAAGTAATACTACATAACGTTATACGTTATAACGTAATACTACATAACGTTATACGTTATAACGTAATACTACAATAACGTTATACGTTATATCGTAATAGTACATAACGTTATACGTTATAACGTAATACTACATAACGTTATACGTTATAACGTAATACTACATAACGTTATACGTTATAAACGCAATACTACATAACGTTATACGTTATATCGTAATGCTACATAACGTTATACGTTATATGGTTAATGCTACATAACGTTATACGTTATATCGTAATGCTACATAACGTTATACGTTATATCGTAATGCTACATAACGTTATACGTTCTAACGTAATACTACATAACGTTAAACGTTATATCGTAATGCTACATAACGTTATACGTTATAACGTAAAACTACATAACGTTATACGTTATATCGTAATACTACATAACGTTATACGTTATAACGTAATGCTACATAACCTTATACGTTATAACGTAGTGCTACATAACGTTACACGTTATAACGTAATGCTACATAACGTTATACGTTATAACGTAATGCTACATAACGTTATACGTTATAACGTAATACTACATAACGTTATACGTTATATCGTAATGCTACATAACGGTATACGTTATATGGTAATGATACATAACGTTATACGTTATATCGTAATGCTACATAACGTTATACGTTATAACGTAATACTACATAAAGTTATACGTTATATCGTAATGCTACATAACGTTATACGTTATATGGTAATGATACATAACGTTATACGTTATATCGTAATGCTACATAACGTTATACGTTATATGGTAATGCTACATAACGTTATACGTTATAACGTAATACTACATAACGTTATACGTTATATCGTAATATTACATAACGTTATACGTTATAACGTAATACTACATAACGTTATACGTTATAACGTACTACTACATAACGTTATACGTTATATCGTAATACTACATAACGTTGTACGTTATATCGTAATACTACATAACGTTATACGTTATAACGTAATACTACATAACGTTATACGTTATATGGTAATGCTACATAACGTTATACGTTATATCGTAATGCTACATAACGTTATACGTTATATGGTAATGCTACATAACGTTATACGTTATAACGTAATACTACATAACGTTATACGTTATACCGTAATCCTACATAACGTTATACGTTATAACGTAATACTACATAACGTTATACGTTATATCGTAATACTACATAACGTTATACGTTATAAACGTAATACTACATAACGTTATACGTTATATCGTAATACTACATAACGTTATACGTTATAACGTAATACTACATATCGTTATACGTTATATCGTAATCCTATATAACGTTATACGTATATAACGTAATACTACATAAAGTTATACGTTATATCGTAATGCTACATAACGTTATACGTTATAACGTAATACTACATAACGTTATACGCTATATCGTAATGCTACATAACGTTATACGTTATATGGTAATGCTACATAACGTTATACGTTATATCGTAATGCTACATAACGTTATACGTTATATCGTAATGCTACATAACGTTATACGTTATAACGTAATACTACATAACGTTATACGTTATATCGTAATATTACATAACGTTATACGTTATAACGTAATACTACATAACGTTATACGTTATAACGTAACTACTACATAACGTTATACGTTATATCGTAATACTACATAACGTTATACGTTATATCGTAATACTACATAACGTTATACGTTATAACGTAATACTACATAACGTTATACGTTATATGGTAATGCTACATAACGTTATACGTTATATCGTAATGCTACATAACGTTATACGTTATATGGTAATGCTACATAACGTTATACGTTATAACGTAATACTACATAACGTTATACGTTATATCGTAATCCTACATAACGTTATACGTTATAACGTAATACTACATAACGTTATACGTTATATCGTAATACTACATAACGTTATACGTTATAACGTAATACTACATAACGTTATACGTTATATCGTAATACTACATAACGTTATACGTTATAACGTAATACTACATAACGTTATACGTTATAACGTACTACTACATAACGTTATACGTTATATCGTAATACTACATAACGTTATACGTTATATCGTAATACTACATAACGTTATACGTTATAACGTAATACTACATAACGTTATACGTTATATCGTAATCCTACATAACGTTATACGTTATAACGTAATACTACATAACGTTATACGTTATATCGTAATACTACATAACGTTATACGTTATAACGTAATACTACATAACGTTATACGTTATAACGTAATACTACATAACGTTATACGTTATATCGTAATGCTACATAACGTTATAGGTTATAACTTAATACTACATAACGTTATACGTTATAACGTAATACTACATAACGTTATTCGTTATATCGTAATACTACATAACGTTATACGTTATAACGTAATACTACATAACGTTATACGTTATAACGTAATACTACATAACGTTATACGTTATAACGTAATACTACATAACGTTATACGTTATATCGTAATAGTACATAACGTTATACGTCTATATACGTAATACTACATAACGTTATACGTATAACGTAATACTACATAACGTTATACGTTATAACGCAATACTACATAACGTTATACGTTATATCGTAATGCTACATAACGTTATACGTTATATGGTAATACTACATAACGTTAAACGTTATATCGTAATGCTACATAACGTTATACGTCTATAACGTAAAACTACATAACGTTATACGTTATATCGTAATACTACATAACGTTATACGTTATAACGTAATGCTACATAACCTTATACGTTATAAACGTAGTGCTACATAACGTTATACGTTATAACGTAATGCTACATAACGTTATTACGTTATAACGTAATGCTACATAACGTTATACGTTATAACGTAATACTACATAACGTTATACGTTATATCGTAATGCTACATAACGGTATACGTTATAACGTAATACTACATAACGTTATACGTTATAACGTACTACTACATAACGTTATACGTTATATCGTATTATTACATAAACGTTATACGTTATATCGTTAATACTACATAACGTTATACGTTATAACGTAATACTACATAACGTTATACGTTATATGGTAATGCTACATAACGTTATACGTTATATCGTAATGCTACATAACGTTATACGTTATATGGTAATGCTACATAACGTTATACGTTATAACGTAATACTACATAACGTTATACGTTATATCGTAATCCTACATAACGTTATACGTTATAACGTAATACTACATAACGTTATACGTTATATCGTAATACTACATAACGTTATACGTTATAACGTAATACTACATAACGTTATACGTTATATCGTAATACTACATAACGTTATACGTTATAACGTAATACTACATAACGTTATACGTTATATCGTAATCCTACATAACGTTATAACGTATAACGTAATACTACATAAAGTTATACGTTATATCGTAATGCTACATAACGTTATACGTTATAACGTAATACTACATAACGTTATACGCTATATCGCTAATGCTACATAACGTTATACGTTATATGGTAATGCTACATAACGTTATACGTTATATCGTAATGCTACATAACGGTATACGTTATATCGTAATGCTACATAACTTTATACGTTCTAACGTAATACTACATGACGTTATACGTTATATCGTAGTGCTACATAACGTTATACGTTATAACGTAATACTACATAACGTTATACGTTATAAAGTACTACTACATAACGTTATACGTTATATCGTAATACTACATAACGTTATACGTTATATCGTAATACTACATAACGTTATACGTTATAACGTAATACTACATAACGTTATACGTTATATGGTAATGCTACATAACGTTATACGTTATATCGTAATGCTACATAACGTTATACGTTATATGGTAATGCTACATAACGTTATACGTTATAACGTAATACTACATAACGTTATACGTTATACCGTAATCCTACATAACGTTATACGTTATAACGTAATACTACATAACGTTATACGTTATATCGTAATACTACATAACGTTATACGTTATAACGTAATACTACATAACGTTATACGTTATATCGTAATACTACATAACGTTATACGTTATAACGTAATACTACATAACGTTATACGTTATATCGTAATCCTACATAACGTTATACGTTATAACGTAATACTACATAAAGTTATACGTTATATCGTAATGCTACATAACGTTATACGTTATAACGTAATACTACATAACGTTATACGCTATATCGTAATGCTACATAACGTTATACGTTATATGGTAATGCTACATAACGTTATACGTTATATCGTAATGCTACATAACGTTATACGTTATATCGTAATGCTACATAACGTTATACGTTATAACGTAATACTACATAACGTTATACGTTATATCGTAATATTACATAACGTTATACGTTATAACGTAATACTACATAACGTTATACGTTATAACGTACTACTACATAACGTTATACGTTATATCGTAATACTACATAACGTTATACGTTATATCGTAATACTACATAACGTTATACGTTATAACGTAATACTACATAACGTTATACGTTATATCGTAATCCTACATAACGTTATACGTTATAACGTAATACTACATAACGTTATACGTTATATCGTAATACTACATAACGTTATACGTTATAACGTAATACTACATAACGTTATACGTTATAACGTAATACTACATAACGTTATACGTTATATCGTAATGCTACCATAACGTTATAGGTTATAACTTAATACTGCATAACGTTATACGTTATAACGTAATACTACATAACGTTATACGTTATATCGTAATACTACATAACGTTATACGTTATAACGTAATACTACATAACGTTATACGTTATAACGTAATACTACATAACGTTATACGTTATAACGTAATACTACATAACGTTATACGTTATATCGTAATAGTACATAACGTTATACGTTATAACGTAATACTACATAACGTTATACGTTATAACGTAATACTACATAACGTTATACGTTATAACGCAATACTACGTTATACGTTATATCGTAATGCTACATAACGTTATACGTTATATGGTAATGCTACATAACGTTATACGTTATATCGTAATGCTACATAACGTTATACGTTATATCGTAATGCTACATAACGTTATACGTTCTAACGTAATACTACATAACGTTAAACGTTATATCGTAATGCTACATAACGTTATACGTTATAACGTAAAACTACATAACGTTATACGTTATATCGTAATACTACATAACGTTATACGTTATAACGTAATGCTACATAACCTTATACGTTATAACGTAGTGCTACATAACGTTATACGTTATAACGTAATGCTACAAAAGGTTATACGTTATAACGTAATGCTACATAACGTTATACGTTATAACGTAATACTACATAACGTTATACGTTATATCGTAATGCTACATAACGGTATACGTTATATGGTAATGATACATAACGTTATACGTTATATCGTAATGCTACATAACGTTATACGTTATAACGTAATACTACATAAAGTTATACGTTATATCGTAATGCTACATAACGTTATACGTTATATGGTAATGATACATAACGTTATACGTTATATCGTAATGCTACATAACGTTATACGTTATATGGTAATGCTACATAACGTTATACGCTATAACGTAATACTACATAACGTTATACGTTATATCGTAATATTACATAACGTTATACGTTATAACGTAATACTACATAACGTTATACGTTATAAACGTACTACTACATAACGTTATACGTTATATCGTAATATTACATAACGTTATACGTTATATCGTAATACTACATAACGTTATACGTTATAACGTAATACTACATAACGTTATACGTTATATGGTAATGCTACATAACGTTATACGTTATATCGTAATGCTACATAACGTTATACGTTATATGGTAATGCTACATAACGTTATACGTTATAACGTAATACTACATAACGTTATACGTTATATCGTAATCCTACATAACGTTATACGTTATAACGTAATACTACATAACGTTATACGTTATATCGTAATACTACATAACGTTATACGTTATAACGTAATACTACATAACGTTATACGTTATATCGTAATCCTACATAACGTTATACGTTACAACGTAATACTACATAACGTTATACGTTATATCGTAATACTACATAACGTTATACGTTATAACTTAATACTACATAACGATATACGTTATAACGTAATACTACATAACGTTATACGTTATATCGTAATGCTACATAACGTTATACGTTATATGGTAATGCTACATAACGTTATACGTTATATCGTAATGCTACATAACGTTATACGTTATATGGTAATGCTACATAACGTTATACGTTATAACGTAATGCTACATAACGTTATACGTTATAACGTAATACTACATAACGTTATACGTTATATGGTAATGCTACATAACGTTATACGTTATAACGTAATACTACATAACGTTATACGTTATATCGTAATCCTACATAACGTTATACGTTTCTAACGTAATACTACATAACGTTATACGTTATATCGTAATGCTACATAACGTTATACGTTATATCGTAATGCTACATAACATTATACGTTATATCGTAGTGCTACATAACGTTATACGTTATAACGTAATACTACATAAAGTTATACGTTATATCGTAATGCTACATAACGTTATACGTTATAAACGTAATACTACATAACGTTATACGCTATATCGTAATGCTACATAACGTTATACGTTATATGGTAATGCTACATAACGTTATACGTTATATCATAATGCTACATACATGTTATACGTTATATCGTAATGCTACATAACGTTATACGTTCTAACGTAATACTACATGACGTTATACGTTATATCGTAGTGCTACATAACGTTATACGTTATAACGTAATGCTACATAACGTTATACGTTATATCGTAATACTACATAACGTTATACGTTATAACGTAATACTACATAACGTTATACGTTATAACGTAATGCTACATAACGTTATACGTTATATCGTAATACTACCATAACGTTATACGTTATACCGTAATGCTACATAACGTTATACGTTATAAGGTAATACTACATAACGTTATACGTTATATGGTAATGCTACATAACGTTATACGTTATAACGTAATACTACATAACGTTATACGTTATATGGTAATGCTACATAACGTTATACGTTATATCGTAATGCTACATAATGTTATACGTTATATCGTAATGCTACATAACGTTATACGTTCTAACGTAATACTACATGACGTTATACGTTATATCGTAGTGCTACATAACGTTATACGTTATAACGTAATGCTACATAACGTTATACGTTATATCGTAATACTACATAACGTTATACGTTATAACGTAATACTACATAACGTTATACGTTATAACGTAATGCTACATAACGTTATACGTTATATCGTAATACTACATAACGTTATACGTTATACCGTAATGCTACATAACGTTATACGTTATAAGGTAATACTACATAACGTTATACGTTATATCGTAATACTACATAACGTTATACGTTATAACGTAATACTACATAACGTTATACGTTATATTGTAATGCTACATAACGTTATACGTTATATCGTAATGCTACATAACGTTATACGTTATATGGTAATGCTACATAACGTTATACGTTATAACGTAATACTACATAAACGTTATACGTTATATCGTAATCCTACATAACGTTATACGTTATAACGTAATACTACATAACGTTATACGTTATATCGTAATACTACATAACGTTATACGTTATAACTTAATACTACATAACGTTATACGTTATAACGTAGTACTACATAACGTTATACGTTATATCGTAATGCTACATAACGTTATACGTTATATGGTAATGCTACATAACGTTATACGTTATATCGTAATATTACATAACGTTATACGTTATATCGTAATACTACATAACGTTATACGTTATAACGTAATACTACATAACGTTATACGTTATATGGTAATGCTACATAACGTTATACGTTATATCGTAATGCTACATAACGTTATACGTTATATGGTAATGCTACATAACGTTATACGTTATATCGTAATACTACATAACGTTATACGTTATAACTTAATACTACATAACGATATACGTTATAACGTAATACTACATAACGTTATACGTTATATCGTAATGCTACATAACGTTATACGTTATATGGTAATGCTACATAACGTTATACGTTATATCGTAATGCTACATAACGTTATACGTTATATCGTAATACTACATAACGTTATACGTTATAACTTAATACTACATAACGATATACGTTATAACGTAATACTACATAACGTTATACGTTATATCGTAATGCTACATAACGTTATACGTTATATGGTAATGCTACATAACGTTATACGTTATATCGTAATGCTACATAACGTTATACGTTATATGGTAATGCTACATAACGTTATACGTTATAACGTAATGCTACATAACGTTATACGTTATAACGTAATACTACATAACGTTATACGTTATATGGTAATGCTACATAACGTTATACGTTATAACGTAATACTACATAACGTTATACGTTATATCGTAATCCTACATAACGTTATACGTTCTAACGTAATACTACATAACGTTATACGTTATATCGTAATGCTACATAACGTTATACGTTATAACGTAATGCTACATAACGTTATACGTTATAACGTAATGCTACATAACGTGATACGTTATATCGTAATACTACATAACGTTATACGTTATAAACGTAATGCTACATAACGTTATACGTTATAAACGTAATACTACATAACGTTATACGTTATATCGTAATACTACATAACGTTATACGTTATAACGTAATACTACATAACGTTATACGTTATATGGTAATGCCTACATAACGTTATACGTTATATCGTAATGCTACATAACGTTATACGTTATATGGTAATGCTACATAACGTTATGCGTTATAACGTAAAACTACATAACGTTATACGTTATATCGTAATCCTACATAACGTTATACGTTATAACGTAATACTACATAACGTTATACGTTATATCGTAATACTACATAACGTTATACGTTATAACGTAATACTACATAACGTTATACGTTATAACGTAATACTACATAACGTTATACGTTATATCGTAATGCTACATAACGTTATACGTTATATGGTAATGCTACATAACGTTATACGTTATAACGTAATACTACATAACGTTATACGTTATATCGTAATCCTACATAACGTTATACGTTATAACGTAATACTACATAACGTTATACGTTATATCGTAATACTACATAACGTTATACGTTATAACTTAATACTACATAACGATATACGTTATAACGTAATACTACATAACGTTATACGTTATATCGTAATGCTACATAACGTTATACGTTATATGGTAATGCTACATAACGTTATACGTTATATCGTAATGCTACATAACGTTATACGTTATATGGTAATGCTACATAACGTTATACGTTATAAACGTAATGCTACATAACGTTATACGTTATAACGTAATACTACATAACGTTATACGTTATATGGTAATGCTACATAACGTTATACGTTATAACGTAATACTACATAACGTTATACGTTATATCGTAATCCTACATAACGTTATACGTTCTAACGTAATACTACATAACGTTATACGTTATATCGTAATGCTACATAACGTTATACGTTATAACGTAATACTACATAACGTTATACGTTATATCGTAATACTACATAACGTTATACGTTATAACGTAATACTACATAAAGTTATACGTTATATCGTAATGCTACATAACGTTATACGTTATATGGTAATGATACATAACGTTATACGTTATATCGTAATGCTACATAACATTATACGTTATATCGTAATGCTACATAACGTTATACGTTATAACGTAATACTACATAAAGTTATACGTTATATCGTAATGCTACATAACGTTATACGTTCTAACGTAATACTACATAAACGTTATACGCTATATCGTAATGCTACATAACGTTATACGTTTAATGGTAATGCTACATAACGTTATACGTTATATCGTAATGCTACATAACGTTATACGTTATAACGTAATACTACATAACGTTATACGTTATAACGTATAACGTTATGTAGTATTACGTTATAAACGTATAACGTTATGTAGCATTACGATATAACGTATAACGTTATGTAGCATTACCATTAAACGTATAACGTTATGTAGCATTACGATATAGCATATAACGTTATGTAGTATTACGTTAGAACGTATAACGTTATGTAGCATTACGATATAACGTATAACTTTATGTAGTATTACGTTATAACGTATAACGTTATGTAGCATTACGATATAACGTATAATGTTATGTAGCATTACGATATAACGTATAACGTTATGTATCATTACCATATAACGTATAACGTTATGTAGCATTACGATATAACGTATAACTTTATGTAGTATTACGTTATAACGTATAACGTTATGTAGTATTACGATATAACGTATAACGTTATGTAGTATTACGTTATAACGTATAACGTTATGTAGCATTACGATATAACGTATAACGTTATGTAGTATTACGTTAGAAACGTATAACGTTATGTAGGATTACGATATAACGTATAACGTTATGTAGTATTACGTTATAACGTATAACGTTATGTAGCATTACCATATAACGTATAACGTTATGTAGTATTACGTTATAACGTATAACGTTATGTAGCATTACGTTATAACGTATAACGTTATGTAGCATTACCATATAACGTATAACGTTATGTAGCATTACGATATAACGTATAACGTTATGTCAGCATTACCATATAACGTATAACGTTATGTAGCATTACGATATAACGTATAACGTTATGTAGTATTACGTTATAACGTATATCGTTATGTAGTATTAAGTTATAACGTATAACGTTATGTAGTATTACGATATAACGTATAACGTTATGTAGTATTACGTTATAACGTATAACGTTATGTAGGATTACGATATAACGTATAACGTTATGTAGTATTACGTTATAACGTATAACGTTATGTAGCATTACCATATAACGTATAACGTTATGTAGCATTACGATATAAACGTATAACGTTATGTAGTATTACGTTATAACGTATAACGTTATGTAGTATTACGTTATAACGTATAACGTTATGTAGTATTACGATATAACGTATAACGTTATGTAGTATTACGTTATAACGTATAACGTTATGTAGGATTACGATATAACGTATAACGTTATGTAGTTTTACGTTATAACGCATAACGTTATGTAGCATTACCATATAACGTATAACGTTATGTAGCATTACGATATAACGTATAACGTTATGTAGCATTACCATATAACGTATAACGTTATGTAGTATTACGTTATAACGTATAACGTTATGTAGTATTACGATATAACGTATAAACGTTATGTAGTATTACGTTATAACGTATAACGTTATGTAGCATTACGTTATAACGTATAACGTTATGTAGTATTACGATATAACGTATAACGTTATGTAGCATTACGTTATAACGTATAACGTTATGTAGCATTACGTTATAACGTATAACGTTATGTAGCATTACGATATAACGTATAACGTTATGTAGTATTACGTTAGAACGTATAACGTTATGTAGGATTACGATATAACGTATAACGTTATGTAGTATTACGTTATAACGTATAACGTTATGTAGCATTACCATATAACGTATAACGTTATGTAGTATTACGTTATAACGTATAACGTTATGTAGCATTACGTTATAACGTATAACGTTATGTAGCATTACCATATAACGTATAACGTTATGTAGCATTACGATATAACGTATAACGTTATGTAGCATTACCATATAACGTATAACGTTATGTAGCATTACGATATAACGTATAACGTTATGTAGTATTACGTTATAACGTATATCGTTATGTAGTATTAAGTTATAACGTATAACGTTATGTAGTATTACGATATAACGTATAACGTTATGTAGCATTACGATATAACGTATAACGTTATGTAGCATTACCATATAACGTATAACGTTATGTAGCATTACGATATAACGTATAACGTTATGTAGTATTACGTTATAACGTATATCGTTATGTAGTATTAAGTTATAACGTATAACGTTATGTAGTATTACGATATAACGTATAACGTTATGTAGCATTACCATATAACGTATAACGTTATGTAGCATTACGATATAACGTATAACGTTATGTAGCATTACCATATAACGTATAACGTTATGTAGTATTACGTTATAACGTATAACGTTATGTAGTATTACGATATAACGTATAACGTTATGTAATATTACGATATAACGTATAACGTTATGTAGCATTACCATATAACGTATAACGTTATGTAGCATTACGATATAACGTATAACGTTATGTAGTACTACGTTATAAACGTATAACGTTATGTAGTATTAAGTTATAACGTATAACGTTATGTAGTATTACGATATAACGTATAACGTTATGTAGTATTACGTTATAACGTATAACGTTATGTAGGATTACGATATAACGTATAACGTTATGTAGTATTACGTTATAACGTATAACGTTATGTAGCATTACCATATAACGTATAACGTTATGTAGCATTACGATATAACGTATAACGTTATGTAGCATTACAATATAACGTATAACGTTATGTAGTATTACGTTATAACGTATAACGTTATGTAGTATTACGATATAACGTATAACGTTATGTAGTATTACCTTATAACGTATAACGTTATGTAGCATTACGGTATAACGTATAACGTTATGTAGTATTACGATATAACGTATAACGTTATGTAGCATTACGTTATAACGTATAACGTTATGTAGTATTACGTTATAACGTATAACGTTATGTAGTATTACGATATAACGTATAACGTTATGTAGCATTACGTTATAACGTATAACGTTATGTAGCACTACGATATAACGTATAACGTCATGTAGTATTACGTTAGAACGTATAACGTTATGTAGCATTACGATATAACGTATAACATTATGTAGCATTACGATATAACGTATAACGTTATGTAGCATTACCATATAACGTATAACGTTATGTAGTATTACGTTATAACGTATAACGTTATGTAGCATTACCATATAACGTATAACGTTATGTAGTATTACCTTATAACGTATAACGTTATGTAGCATTACGGTATAACGTATAACGTTATGTAGTATTACGATATAACGTATAACGTTATGTAGCATTACGTTATAACGTATAACGTTATGTAGTATTACGTTATAACGTATAACGTTATGTAGTATTACGATATAACGTATAACGTTATGTAGCATTACGTTATAACGTATAACGTTATGTAGCACTACGATATAACGTATAACGTCATGTAGTATTACGTTAGAACGTATAACGTTATGTAGCATTACGATATAACGTATAACATTATGTAGCATTATGATATAACGTATAACGTTATGTAGCATTACCATATAACGTATAACGTTATGTAGCATTACGATATAGCGTATAACGTTATGTAGTATTACGTTATAACGTA
The DNA here is from genome assembly GCA_936014575.1 of Bombus lapidarius. NCBI lineage: Eukaryota > Metazoa > Arthropoda > Insecta > Hymenoptera > Apidae > Bombus > Bombus lapidarius. Next base: position 15,919 of record CAKXZU010000741.1, read on the forward strand.
TAACGTTATGTAGCATTACGATATAACGTATAACTTTATGTAGTATTACGTTATAACGTATAACGTTATGTAGCACTACGATATAACGTATAATGTTATGTAGCATTACGATATAACGTATAACGTTATGTAGCATTACGATATAACGTATAACGTTATGTAGTATTACGTTAGAACGTATAACGTTATGTAGGATTACGATATAACGTATAACGTTATGTAGTATTACGTTATAACGTATAACGTTATGTAGCATTACCATATAACGTATAACGTTATGTAGTATTACGTTATAACGTATAACGTTATGTAGCATTACGTTATAACGTATAACGTTATGTAGCATTACCATATAACGTATAACGTTATGTAGCATTACGATATAACGTATAACGTTATGTAGCATTACCATATAACGTATAACGTTATGTAGCATTACGATATAACGTATAACGTTATGTAGTATTACGTTATAACGTATATCGTTATGTAGTATTAAGTTATAACGTATAACGTTATGTAGTATTACGATATAACGTATAACGTTATGTAGTATTACGTTGTAACGTATAACGTTATGTAGGATTACGATATAACGTATAACGTTATGTAGTATTACGTTATAACGTATAACGTTATGTAGTATTACGATATAACGTATAACGTTATGTAGTATTACGTTATAACGTATAACGTTATGTAGGATTACGATATAACGTATAACGTTATGTAGTATTACGTTATAACGTATAACGTTATGTAGCATTACCATATAACGTATAACGTTATGTAGCATTACGATATAACGTATAACGTTATGTAGCATTACCATATAACGTATAACGTTATGTAGTATTACGTTATAACGTATAACGTTATGTAGTATTACGATATAACGTATAACGTTATGTAATATTACGATATAACGTATAACGTTATGTAGTAGTACGTTATAACGTATAACGTTATGTAGTATTACGTTATAACGTATAACGTTATGTAATATTACGATATAACGTATAACGTTATGTAGTATTACGTTATAGCGTATAACGTTATGTAGCATTACCATATAACGTATAACGTTATGTAGCATTACGATATAACGTATAACGTTATGTATCATTACCATATAACGTATAACGTTATGTAGCATTACGATATAACGTATAACTTTATGTAGTATTACGTTATAACGTATAACGTTATGTAGCATTACGATATAACGTATAACGTTATGTATCATTACCATATAACGTATACCGTTATGTAGCATTACGATATAACGTATAACGTTATGTAGTATTACGTTATAACGTATAACGTTATGTAGCATTACGTTATAACGTATAACCTTTTGTAGCATTACGTTATAACGTATAACGTTATGTAGCACTACGTTATAACGTATAAGGTTATGTAGCATTACGTTATAACGTATAACGTTATGTAGTATTACGATATAACGTATAACGTTATGTAGTTTTACGTTATAACGTATAACGTTATGTAGCATTACGATATAACGTTTAACGTTATGTAGTATTACGTTAGAACGTATAACGTTATGTAGCATTACGATATAACGTATAACGTTATGTAGCATTACGATATAACGTATAACGTTATGTAGCATTACCATATAACGTATAACGTTATGTAGCATTACGATATAACGTATAACGTTATGTAGTATTGCGTTATAACGTATAACGTTATGTAGTATTACGTTATAACGTATAACGTTATGTAGTATTACGTTATAACGTATAACGTTATGTACTATTACGATATAACGTATAACGTTATGTAGTATTACGTTATAACGTATAACGTTATGTAGTATTACGTTATAACGTATAACGTTATGTAGTATTACGTTATAACGTATAACGTTATGTAGTATTACGATATAACGTATAACGTTATGTAGTATTACGTTATAACGTATAACGTTATGCAGTATTAAGTTATAACCTATAACGTTATGTAGCATTACGATATAACGTATAACGTTATGTAGTATTACGTTATAACGTATAACGTTATGTAGTATTACGTTATAACGTATAACGTTATGTAGTATTACGATATAACGTATAACGTTATGTAGTATTACGTTATAACGTATAACGTTATGTAGGATTACGATATAACGTATAACGTTATGTAGTATTACGTTATAACGTATAACGTTATGTAGTATTACGATATAACGTATAACGTTATGTAGTATTACGATATAACGTATAACGTTATGTAGTAGTACGTTATAACGTATAACGTTATGTAGTATTACGTTATAACGTATAACGTTATGTAATATTACGATATAACGTATAACGTTATGTAGTATTACGTTATAACGTATAACGTTATGTAGCATTACGATATAACGTATAACGTTATGTAGCATTACGATATAACGTATAACGTTATGTAGCATTACCATATAACGTATAACGTTATGTAGCATTACGATATAGCGTATAACGTTATGTAGTATTACGTTATAACGTATAACGTTATGTAGCATTACGATATAACGTATAACTTTATGTAGTATTACGTTATAACGTATAACGTTATGTAGGATTACGATATAACGTATAACGTTATGTAGTATTACGTTATAACGTATAACGTTATGTAGTATTACGATATAACGTATAACGTTATGTAGTATTACGTTATAACGTATAACGTTATGTAGTATTACGATATAACGTATAACGTTATGTAGTATTACGTTATAACGTATAACGTTATGTAGGATTACGGTATAACGTATAACGTTATGTAGTATTACGTTATAACGTATAACGTTATGTAGCATTACCATATAACGTATAACGTTATGTAGCATTACGATATAACGTATAACGTTATGTAGCATTACCATATAACGTATAACGTTATGTAGTATTACGTTATAACGTATAACGTTATGTAGTATTACGATATAACGTATAACGTTATGTAGTATTACGATATAACGTATAACGTTATGTAGTAGTACGTTATAACGTATAACGTTATGTAGTATTACGTTATAACGTATAACGTTATGTAGCACTACGATATAACGTATAACGTCATGTAGTATTACGTTAGAACGTATAAAGTTATGTAGCATTACGATATAACGTATACCGTTATGTAGCATTACGATATAACGTATAACGTTATGTAGCATTACCATATAACGTATAACGTTATGTAGCATTACGATATAGCGTATAACGTTATGTAGTATTACGTTATAACGTATAACGTTATGTAGCATTACGATATAACGTATAACTTTATGTAGTATTACGTTATAACGTATAACGTTATGTAGGATTACGATATAACGTATAACGTTATGTAGTATTACGTTATAACGTATAACGTTATGTAGTATTACGATATAACGTATAACGTTATGTAGTATTACGTTATAACGTATAACGTTATGTAGTATTACGATATAACGTATAACGTTATGTAGTATTACGTTATAACGTATAACGTTATGTAGGATTACGATATAACGTATAACGTTATGTAGTATTACGTTATAACGTATAACGTTATGTAGCATTACCATATAACGTATAACGTTATGTAGCATTACGATATAACGTATAACGTTATGTAGCATTACCATATAACGTATAACGTTATGTAGTATTACGTTATAACGTATAACGTTATGTAGTATTACGATATAACGTATAACGTTATGTAATAATACGATATAACGTATAACGTTATGTAGTAGTACGTTATAACGTATAACGTTATGTAGTATTACGTTATAACGTATACCGTTATGTAGCATTACGATATAACGTATAACGTTATGTAGTATTACGTTATAACGTATAACGTTATGTAGCATTACGTTATAACGTATAACGTTATGTAGCATTACGTTATAACGTATAACGTTATGTAGCACTACGTTATAACGTATAAGGTTATGTAGCATTACGTTATAACGTATAACGTTATGTAGTATTACGATATAACGTATAACGTTATGTAGTTTTACGTTATAACGTATAACGTTATGTAGCATTACGATATAACGTTTAACGTTATGTAGTATTACCATATAACGTATAACGTTATGTAGCATTACGATATAACGTATAACGTTATGTAGTATTGCGTTATAACGTATAACGTTATGTAGTATTACGTTATAACGTATAACGTTATGTAGTATTACGTTATAACGTATAACGTTATGTACTATTACGATATAACGTATAACGTTATGTAGTATTACGTTATAACGTATAACGTTATGTAGTATTACGTTATAACGTATAACGTTATGTAGTATTACGTTATAACGTATAACGTTATGTAGTATTACGATATAACGTATAACGTTATGTAGTATTACGTTATAACGTATAACGTTATGTAGTATTAAGTTATAACCTATAACGTTATGTAGCATTACGATATAACGTATAACGTTATGTAGTATTACGTTATAACGTATAACGTTATGTAGTATTACGTTATAACGTATAACGTTATGTAGTATTACGATATAACGTATAACGTTATGTAGTATTACGTTATAACGTATAACGTTATGTAGGATTACGATATAACGTATAACGTTATGTAGTATTACGTTATAACGTATAACGTTATGTAGTATTACGATATAACGTATAACGTTATGTAGTATTACGATATAACGTATAACGTTATGTAGTAGTACGTTATAACGTATAACGTTATGTAGTATTACGTTATAACGTATAACGTTATGTAGTATTACGATATAACGTATAACGTTATGTAGTATTACGTTATAACGTATAACGTTATGTAGTATTACGATATAACGTATAACGTTATGTAGTATTACGTTATAACGTATAACGTTATGTAGGATTACGATATAACGTATAACGTTATGTAGTATTACGTTATAACGTATAACGTTATGTAGCATTACCATATAACGTATAACGTTATGTAGCATTACGATATAACGTATAACGTTATGTAGCATTACCATATAACGTATAACGTTATGTAGTATTACGTTATAACGTATAACGTTATGTAGTATTACGATATAACGTATAACGTTATGTAGTATTACGATATAACGTATAACGTTATGTAGTAGTACGTTATAACGTATAACGTTATGTAGTATTACGTTATAACGTATAACGTTATGTAATATTACGATATAACGTATAACGTTATGTAGTATTACGTTATAACGTATAACGTTATGTAGCATTACGATATAACGTATAACGTTATGTAGCATTACGATATAACGTATAACGTTATGTAGCATTACCATATAACGTATAACGTTATGTAGCATTACGATATAGCGTATAACGTTATGTAGTATTACGTTATAACGTATAACGTTATGTAGCATTACGATATAACGTATAACTTTATGTAGTATTACGTTATAACGTATAACGTTATATAGGATTACGATATAACGTATAACGTTATGTAGTATTACGTTATAACGTATAACGTTATGTAGTATTACGATATAACGTATAACGTTATGTAGTATTACGTTATAACGTATAACGTTATGTAGTATTACGATATAACGTATAACGTTATGTAGTATTACGTTATAACGTATAACGTTATGTAGGATTACGGTATAACGTATAACGTTATGTAGTATTACGTTATAACGTATAACGTTATGTAGCATTACCATATAACGTATAACGTTATGTAGCATTACGATATAACGTATAACGTTATGTAGCATTACCATATAACGTATAACGTTATGTAGTATTACGTTATAACGTATAACGTTATGTAGTATTACGATATAACGTACAACGTTATGTAGTATTACGATATAACGTATAACGTTATGTAGTAGTACGTTATAACGTATAACGTTATGTAGTATTACGTTATAACGTATAACGTTATGTAATATTACGATATAACGTATAACGTTATGTAGTATTACGTTATAACGTATAACGTTATGTAGCATTACCATATAACGTATAACGTTATGTAGCATTACGATATAACGTATAACGTTATGTATCATTACCATATAACGTATAACGTTATGTAGCATTACGATATAACGTATAACTTTATGTAGTATTACGTTATAACGTATAACGTTATGTAGCATTACGATATAACGTATAACGTTATGTATCATTACCATATAACGTATACCGTTATGTAGCATTACGATATAACGTATAACGTTATGTAGTATTACGTTATAACGTATAACGTTATGTAGCATTACGTTATAACGTATAACGTTATGTAGCATTACGTTATAACGTGTAACGTTATGTAGCACTACGTTATAACGTATAAGGTTATGTAGCATTACGTTATAACGTATAACGTTATGTAGTATTACGATATAACGTATAACGTTATGTAGTTTTACGTTATAACGTATAACGTTATGTAGCATTACGATATAACGTTTAACGTTATGTAGTATTACGTTAGAACGTATAACGTTATGTAGCATTACGATATAACGTATAACGTTATGTAGCATTACGATATAACGTATAACGTTATGTAGCATTACCATATAACGTATAACGTTATGTAGCATTACGATATAACGTATAACGTTATGTAGTATTGCGTTATAACGTATAACGTTATGTAGTATTACGTTATAACGTATAACGTTATGTAGTATTACGTTATAACGTATAACGTTATGTACTATTACGATATAACGTATAACGTTATGTAGTATTACGTTATAACGTATAACGTTATGTAGTATTACGTTATAACGTATAACGTTATGTAGTATTACGTTATAACGTATAACGTTATGTAGTATTACGATATAACGTATAACGTTATGTAGTATTACGTTATAACGTATAACGTTATGTAGTATTAAGTTATAACCTATAACGTTATGTAGCATTACGATATAACGTATAACGTTATGTAGTATTACGTTATAACGTATAACGTTATGTAGTATTACGTTATAACGTATAACGTTATGTAGTATCACCATATAACGTATAACGTTATGTAGTATTACGTTATAACGTATAACGTTATGTAGGATTACGATATAACGTATAACGTTATGTAGTATTACGTTATAACGTATAACGTTATGTAGCATTACCATATAACGTATAACGTTATGTAGCATTACGATATAACGTATAACGTTATGTAGCATTACCATATAACGTATAACGTTATGTAGCATTACGATATAACGTATAACGTTATGTAGTATTACGTTATAACGTATAACGTTATGTAGTATTAAGTTATAACGTATAACGTTATGTAGTATTACGATATAACGTATAACGTTATGTAGTATTACGTTATAACGTATAACGTTATGTAGGATTACGATATAACGTATAACGTTATGTAGTATTACGTTATAACGTATAACGTTATGTAGCATTACCATATAACGTATAACGTTATGTAGCATTACGATATAACGTATAACGTTATGTAGCATTACCATATAACGTATAACGTTATGTAGCATTACGATATAACGTATAACGTTATGTAGTATTACGATATAACGTATAACGTTATGTAGTATTACGTTATAACGTATAACGTTATGTAGCATTACGGTATAACGTATAACGTTATGTAGTATTACGATATAACGTATAACGTTATGTAGCATTACGTTATAACGTATAACGTTATGTAGTATTACGTTATAACGAATAACGTTATGTAGTATTACGATATAACGTATAACGTTATGTAGTATTACGTTATAACGTATAACGTTATGTAGCACTACGATATAACGTATAACGTCATGTAGTATTACGTTAGAACGTATAACGTTATGTAGCATTACGATATAACGTATAACATTATGTAGCATTACGATATAACGTATAACGTTATGTAGCATTACCATATAACGTATAACGTTATGTAGCATTACGATATAGCGTATAACGTTATGTAGTATTACGTTATAACGTATAACGTTATGTAGCATTACGATATAACGTATAACTTTATGTAGTATTACGTTATAACGTATAACGTTATGTAGCACTACGATATAACGTATAATGTTATGTAGCATTACGATATAACGTATAACGTTATGTATCATTACCATATAACGTATAACGTTATGTAGCATTACGATATAACGTATAACTTTATGTAGTATTACGTTATAACGTATAACGTTATGTAGTATTACGATATAACGTATAACGTTATGTAGTATTACGTTATAACGTATAACGTTATGTAGCATTACGATATAACGTATAACGTTATGTAGCATTACCATTAAACGTATAACGTTATGTAGCATTACGATATAGCGTATAACGTTATGTAGTATTACGTTATAACGTATAACGTTATGTAGCATTACGATATAACGTATAACTTTATGTAGTATTACGTTATAACGTATAACGTTATGTAGCATTACGATATAACGTATAACGTTATGTAGTATTACGTTATAACGTATAACGTTATGTAGCATTACGATATAACGTATAACGTTATGTAGTATTACGTTATAACGTATAACGTTATGTAGTATTACGTTATAACGTATAACGTTATGTAGTATTACGTTATAACGTATAACGTTATGTACTATTACGATATAACGTATAACGTTATGTAGTATTACGTTATAACGTATAACGTTATGTAGTATTACGTTATAACGTATAACTTTATGTAGTATTACGTTATAACTTATAACGTTATGTAGTATTACGTTATAACCTATAACGTTATGTAGCATTACGATATAACGTATAGCGTTATGTAGTATTACGTTATAACGTATAACGTTATGTAGTATTACGATATAACGTACAACGTCATGTAGTATTACGTTATAACGTATAACGTTATGTAGTATTACGTTATAACGTATAACGTTATGTAGTATTACGTTATAACGTATAACGTTATGTAGTATTACGTTATAACGTATAACGTTATGTAGTATTACGTTATAACGTATAACGTTATGTACTATTACGATATAACGTATAACGTTATGTAGTATTACGATATAACGTATAACGTTATGTAGTATTACGATATAACGTATAACGTTATGTAGTATTACGTTATAACGTATAACGTTATGTAGTATTACGTTATAACGTATAACGTTATGTAGTATTACGATATAACGTATAACGTTATGTAGTATTACGTTATAACGTATAACGTTATGTAGTATTACGTTATAACCTATAACGTTATGTAGCATTACGATATAACGTATAACGTTATGTAGTATTACGTTATAACGTATAACGTTATGTAGCATTACGTTATAACGTATAACGTTATGTAGTATTACGATATAACGTATAACGTTATGTAGTATTACGTTATAACGTATAACGTTATGTAGTATTACGTTATAACGTATAACGTTATGTAGCATTACCATATAACGTATAACGTTATGTAGTATTACGTTATAACGTATAACGTTATGTAGCATTACCATATAACGTATAACGTTATGTAGCATTACGATACAACGTATAACGTTATGTAGCATTACCATATAACGTATAACGTTATGTAGCATTACGATATAACGTGTAACGTTATGTAGTATTACGTTATAACGTATAACGTTATGTAGTATTAAGTTATAACGTATAACGTTATGTAGTATTACGATATAACGTATAACGTTATGTAGTATTACGTTATAACGTATAACGTTATGTAGGATTACGATATAACGTATAACGTTATGTAGTATTACGTTATAACGTATAACGTTATGTAGCATTACCATATAACGTATAACGTTATGTAGCATTACGATATAACGTATAACGTTATGTAGTATTACGTTATAACGTATAACGTTATGTAGTATTACGTTATAACGTATAACGTTATGTAGTATTACGTTATAACGTATAACGTTATGTACTATTACGGTATAACGTATAACGTTATGTAGTATTACGTTATAACGTATAACGTTATGTAGTATTACGTTATAACGTATAACGTTATGTAGTATTACGATATAACGTATAACGTTATGTAGTATTACGTTATAACGTATAACGTTATGTAGTATTACGTTATAACGTATAACGTTATGTAGTATTACGATATAACGTATAACGTTATGTAGTATTACGTTATAACGTATAACGTTATGTAGTATTACGTTATAACGTATAACGTTATGTAGTATTACGATATAACGTATAACGTTATGTAGTATTACGTTATAACGTATAACGTTATGTAGTATTACGTTATAACCTATAACGTTATGTAGCATTACGATATAACGTATAACGTTATGTAGTATAACGTTATAACGTATAACGTTATGTAGTATTACGTTATAACGTATAACGTTATGTAGTATTACGATATAACGTATAACGTTATGTAGTATTACGTTATAACGTATAACGTTATGTAGTATTACGTTATAACGTATAACGTTATGTAGTATTACGTTATAACGTATAACGTTATGTAGCATTACCATATAACGTATAACGTTATGTAGTATTACGTTATAACGTATAACGTTATGTAGCATTACCATATAACGTATAACGTTATGTAGCATTACGATACAACGTATAACGTTATGTAGCATTACCATATAACGTATAACGTTATGTAGCATTACGATATAACGTGTAACGTTATGTAGTATTACGTTATAACGTATAACGTTATGTAGTATTAAGTTATAACGTATAACGTTATGTAGTATTACGATATAACGTATAACGTTATGTAGTATTACGTTATAACGTATAACGTTATGTAGGATTACGATATAACGTATAACGTTATGTAGTATTACGTTATAACGTATAACGTTATGTAGCATTACCATATAACGTATAACGTTATGTAGCATTACGATATAACGTATAACGTTATGTAGTATTACGTTATAACGTATAACGTTATGTAGTATTACGTTATAACGTTTAACGTTATGTAGTATTACGTTATAACGTATAACGTTATGTACTATTACGGTATAACGTATAACGTTATGTAGTATTACGTTATAACGTATAACGTTATGTAGTATTACGTTATAACGTATAACGTTATGTAGTATTACGATATAACGTATAACGTTATGTAGTATTACGTTATAACGTATAACGTTATGTAGCATTATGTTATAACGTATAACGTTATGTAGTATTACGATATAACGTATAACGTTATGTAGTATTACGTTATAACGTATAACGTTATGTAGTATTACGTTATAACGTATAACGTTATGTAGCATTATGTTATAACGTATAACGTTATGTAGTATTACGATATAACGTATAACGTTATGTAGTATTACGTTATAACGTATAACGTTATGTAGTATTACGTTATAACGTATAACGTTATGTAGTATTACGATATAACGTATAACGTTATGTAGTATTACGTTATAACGTATAACGTTATGTAGTATTACGTTATAACCTATAACGTTATGTAGCATTACGATATAACGTATAACGTTATGTAGTATAACGTTATAACGTATAACGTTATGTAGTATTACGTTATAACGTATAACGTTATGTAGTATTACGATATAACGTATAACGTTATGTAGTATTACGTTATAACGTATAACGTTATGTAGGATTACGATATAACGTATAACGTTATGTAGCATTACGATATAACGTATAACGTTATGTAGCATTACCATATAACGTATAACGTTATGTAGCATTACGATATAACGCATAACGTTATGTAGCATTACGTTATAACGTATAACGTTATGTAGTATTAAGTTATAACGTATAACGTTATGTAGTATTACGATATAACGTATAACGTTATGTAGTATTACGTTATAACGTATAACGTTATGTAGGATTACGATATAACGTATAACGTTATGTAGTATTACGTTATAACGTATAACGTTATGTAGCATTACCATATAACGTATAACGTTATGGAGCATTACGATATAACGTATAACGTTATGTAGCATTACCATATAACGTATAACGTTATGTAGTATTACGTTATAACGTATAACGTTATGTAGTATTACGATATAACGTATAACGTTATGTAGTATTACGTTATAACGTATAACGTTATGTAGTATTACGATATAACGTATAACGTTATGTAGTATTACGTTATAACGTATAACGTTATGTAGTATTACGTTATAACGTATAACGTTATGTAGCATTACCATATAACGTATAACGTTATGTAGTATTACGTTATAACGTATAACGTTATGTAGCATTACCATATAACGTATAACGTTATGTAGCATTACGATACAACGTATAACGTTATGTAGCATTACCATATAACGTATAACGTTATGTAGCATTACGATATAACGTGTAACGTTATGTAGTATTACGTTATAACGTATAACGTTATGTAGTATTAAGTTATAACGTATAACGTTATGTAGTATTACGATATAACGTATAACGTTATGTAGTATTACGTTATAACGTATAACGTTATGTAGGATTACGATATAACGTATAACGTTATGTAGTATTACGTTATAACGTATAACGTTATGTAGCATTACCATATAACGTATAACGTTATGTAGCATTACGATATAACGTATAACGTTATGTAGTATTACGTTATAACGTATAACGTTATGTAGTATTACGTTATAACGTATAACGTTATGTAGTATTACGTTATAACGTATAACGTTATGTACTATTACGGTATAACGTATAACGTTATGTAGTATTACGTTATAACGTATAACGTTATGTAGTATTACGTTATAACGTATAACGTTATGTAGTATTACGATATAACGTATAACGTTATGTAGTATTACGTTATAACGTATAACGTTATGTAGCATTATGTTATAACGTATAACGTTATGTAGTATTACGATATAACGTATAACGTTATGTAGTATTACGTTATAACGTATAACGTTATGTAGTATTACGTTATAACGTATAACGTTATGTAGTATTACGATATAACGTATAACGTTATGTAGTATTACGTTATAACGTATAACGTTATGTAGTATTACGTTATAACCTATAACGTTATGTAGCATTACGATATAACGTATAACGTTATGTAGTATAACGTTATAACGTATAACGTTATGTAGTATTACGTTATAACGTATAACGTTATGTAGTATTACGATATAACGTATAACGTTATGTAGTATTACGTTATAACGTATAACGTTATGTAGGATTACGATATAACGTATAACGTTATGTAGCATTACGATATAACGTATAACGTTATGTAGCATTACCATATAACGTATAACGTTATGTAGCATTACGATATAACGCATAACGTTATGTAGCATTACGTTATAACGTATAACGTTATGTAGTATTAAGTTATAACGTATAACGTTATGTAGTATTACGATATAACGTATAACGTTATGTAGTATTACGTTATAACGTATAACGTTATGTAGGATTACGATATAACGTATAACGTTATGTAGTATTACGTTATAACGTATAACGTTATGTAGCATTACCATATAACGTATAACGTTATGGAGCATTACGATATAACGTATAACGTTATGTAGCATTACCATATAACGTATAACGTTATGTAGTATTACGTTATAACGTATAACGTTATGTAGTATTACGATATAACGTATAACGTTATGTAGTATTACGTTATAACGTATAACGTTATGTAGCATTACGGTATAACGAATAACGTTATGTAGTATTACGATATAACGTATAACGTTATGTAGCATTACGTTATAACGTATAACGTTATGTAGTATTACGTTATAACGTATAACGTTATGTAGTATTACGATATAACGTATAACGTTATGTAGTATTACGTTATAACGTATAACGTTATGTAGCACTACGATATAACGTATAACGTCATGTAGTATTACGTTAGAACGTATAACGTTATGTAGCATTACGATATAACGTATAACGTTATGTAGCATTACGATATAACGTATAACGTTATGTAGCATTACCATATAACGTATAACGTTATGTAGCATTACGATATAGCGTATAACGTTATGTAGTATTACGTTATAACGTATAACGTTATGTAGCATTACGATATAACGTATAACTTTATGTAGTATTACGTTATAACGTATAACGTTATGTAGCATTACGATATAACGTATAATGTTATGTAGCATTACGATATAACGTATAACGTTATGTATCATTACCACATAACGTATAACGTTATGTAGCATTACGATATAACGTATAACTTTATGTAGTATTACGTTATAACGTATAACGTTATGTAGCATTACGATATAACGTATAACGTTATGTATCATTACCAAATAACGTATACCGTTATGTAGCATTACGATATAACGTATAACGTTATGTAGTATTACGTTATAACGTATAACGTTATGTAGCATTACGTTATAACGTATAACGTTATGTAGCATTACGTTATAACGTATAACGTTATGTAGCATTACGTTATAACGTATAAGGTTATGTAGCATTACGTTATAACGTATAACGTTATATAGTATTACGATATAACGTATAACGTTATGTAGTTTTACGTTATAACGTATAACGTTATGTAGCATTACGATATAACGTTTAACGTTATGTAGTATTACGTTAGAACGTATAACGTTATGTAGCATTACGATATAACGTATAACGTTATGTAGCATTACGATATAACGTATAACGTTATGTAGCATTACCATATAACGTATAACGTTATGTAGCATTACGATATAACGTATAACGTTATGTAGTATTACGTTATAACGTATAACGTTATGTAGTATTACGTTATAACGTATAACGTTATGTAGTATTACGATATAACGTATAACGTTATGTAGTATTACGTTATAACGTATAACGTTATGTAGGATTACGATATAACGTATAACGTTATGTAGTATTACGTTATAACGTATAACGTTATGTAGCATTACCATATAACGTATAACGTTATGTAGCATTACGATATAACGTATAACGTTATGCAGCATTACCATATAACGTATAACGTTATGTAGCATTACGATATAACGTATAACGTTATGTAGTATTACGTTATAACGTATAACGTTATGTAGGATTACGATATAACGTATAACGTTATGTAGTATTACGTTATAACGTATAACGTTATGTAGCATTACCATATAACGTATAACGTTATGTAGCATTACGATATAACGTATAACGTTATGTAGTATTACGATATAACGTATAACGTTATGTAGTATTAGGTTATAACGTATAACGTTATGTAGCACTACGATATAACGTATAACGTCATGTAGTATTACGCTAGAACGTATAACGTTATGTAGCATTACGATATAACGTATAACGTTATGTAGCATTACGATATAACGTATAACGTTATGTAGCATTACCATATAACGTATAACGTTATGTAGCATTACGATATAGCGTATAACGTTATGTAGTATTACGTTATAACGTATAACGTTATGTAGCATTACGATATAACATATAACGTTATGTAGTATTACGTTATAAGGTATAACGTTATGTAGTATTACGTTATAACGTATAACGTTATGTAGTATTACGATATAACGTATAACGTTATGTAGTATTACGATATAACGTATAACGTTATGTAGTATTACGTTATAACGTATAACGTTATGTAGGATTACGATATAACGTATAACGTTATGTAGTATTACGTTATAACGTATAACGTTATGTAGCATTACGATATAACGTATAACGTTATGTAGTATTACGTTATAACGTATAACGTTATGTAGGATTACGATATAACGTATAACGTTATGTAGTATTACGTTATAACGTATAACGTTATGTAGTATTACGATATAACGTATAACGTTATGTAGTATTACGTTATAACGTATAACGTTATGTAGTATTACGATATAACGTATAACGTTATGTAGTATTGCGTTATAACGTATAACGTTATGTAGTATTACGTTATAACGTATAACGTTATGTAGCATTACGATATAACGTATAACGTTATGTAGTATTACGTTATAACGTATAACGTTATGTAGGATTACGATATAACGTATAACGTTATGTAGTATTACGTTATAACGTATAACGTTATGTAGTATTACGATATAACGTATAACGTTATGTAGTATTACGTTATAACGTATAACGTTATGTAGTATTACGATATAACGTATAACGTTATGTAGTATTGCGTTATAACGTATAACGTTATGTAGCACTACGATATAACGTATAACGTCATGTAGTATTACGCTAGAACGTATAACGTTATGTAGCATTACGATATAACGTATAACGTTATGTAGCATTACGATATAACGTATAACGTTATGTAGCATTACCATATAACGTATAACGTTATGTAGCATTACGATATAACGTATAACGTTATGTAGTATTAGGTTATAACGTATAACGTTATGTAGCACTACGATATAACGTATAATGTTATGTAGCATTACGATATAACGTATAACGTTATGTATCATTACCATATAACGTATAACGTTATGTAGCATTACGATATAACGTATAACGTTATGTAGTATTACGTTATAACGTATAACGTTATGTAGGATTACGATATAACGTATAACGTTATGTAGTATTACGTTATAACGTATAACGTTATGTAGCATTACCATATAAAGTATAACGTTATGTAGTATTACGTTATAACGTATAACGTTATGTAGCATTACGATATAACGTATAACGTTACGTAGCATTACGTTATAACGTATAACGTTATGTAGTATTACGTTATAACGTATAACGTTATGTAGTATTACGATATAACGTATAACGTTATGTAGTATTACGTTATAACGTATAACGTTATGTAGCATTACGTTATAACGTATAACGTTATGTAGTATTACGATATAACGTATAACGTTACACACTCTATCAGATTAACGTATAACTTTATGTAGTATTACGTTATAACGTATAACGTTATGTAGCATTACGATATAACGTATAATGTTATGTAGCATTACGATATAACGTATAACGTTATGTATCATTACCATATAACGTATAACGTTATGTAGCATTACGATATAACGTATAACTTTATGTAGTATTACGTTATAACGTATAACGTTATGTAGTATTACGATATAACGTATAACGTTATGTAGTATTACGTTATAACGTATAACGTTATGTAGCATTACGATATAACGTATAACGTTATGTAGCATTACCATTAAACGTATAACGTTATGTAGCATTACGATATAGCGTATAACGTTATGTAGTATTACGTTATAACGTATAACGTTATGTAGCATTACGATATAACGTATAACTTTATGTAGTATTACGTTATAACGTATAACGTTATGTAGCATTACGATATAACGTATAATGTTATGTAGCATTACGATATAACGTATAACGTTATGTATCATTACCATATAACGTATAACGTTATGTAGCATTACGATATAACGTATAACTTTATGTAGTATTACGTTATAACGTATAACGTTATGTAGTATTACGATATAACGTATAACGTTATGTAGTATTACGTTATAACGTATAACGTTATGTAGCATTACGATATAACGTATAACGTTATGTAGTATTACGTTATAACGTATAACGTTATGTACTATTACGATATAACGTATAACGTTATGTAGTATTACGTTATAACGTATAACGTTATGTAGTATTACGTTATAACGTATAACGTTATGTAGTATTACGATATAACGTATAACGTTATGTAGTATTACGTTATAACGTATAACGTTATGTAGTATTACGTTATAACGTATAACGTTATGTAGTATTACGATATAACGTATAACGTTATGTTGTATTACGTTATAACGTATAACGTTATGTAGTATTACGTTATAACGTATAACGTTATGTAGTATTACGATATAACGTATAACGTTAAGTAGTATTACGTTATAACGTATAACGTTATGTAGTATTACGTTATAACCTATAACGTTATGTAGCATTACGATATAACGTATAACGTTATGTAGTATTACGTTATAACGTATAACGTTATGTAGTATTACGATATAACGTATAACGTTATGTAGTATTACGTTATAACGTATAACGTTATGTAGTATTACGTTATAACGTATAACGTTATGTAGTATTACGTTATAACGTATAACGTTATGTACTATTACGATATAACGTATAACGTTATGTAGTATTACGTTATAACGTATAACGTTATGTAGTATTACGATATAACGTATAACGTTATGTAGTATTACGTTATAACGTATAACGTTATGTAGTATTACGTTATAACGTATAACGTTATGTAGCATTACCATATAACGTATAACGTTATGTAGTATTACGTTATAACGTATAACGTTATGTAGCATTACCATATAACGTATAACGTTATGTAGCATTACGATACAACGTATAACGTTATGTAGCATTACCATATAACGTATAACGTTATGTAGCATTACGATATAACGTGTAACGTTATGTAGTATTACGTTATAACGTATAACGTTATGTAGTATTAAGTTATAACGTATAACGTTATGTAGTATTACGATATAACGTATAACGTTATGTAGTATTACGTTATAACGTATAACGTTATGTAGGATTACGATATAACGTATAACGTTATGTAGTATTACGTTATAACGTATAACGTTATGTAGCATTACCATATAACGTATAACGTTATGTAGCATTACGATATAACGTATAACGTTATGTAGTATTACGTTATAACGTATAACGTTATGTAGTATTACGTTATAACGTATAACGTTATGTAGTATTACGTTATAACGTATAACGTTATGTACTATTACGGTATAACGTATAACGTTATGTAGTATTACGTTATAACGTATAACGTTATGTAGTATTACGTTATAACGTATAACGTTATGTAGTATTACGATATAACGTATAACGTTATGTAGTATTACGTTATAACGTATAACGTTATGTAGCATTATGTTATAACGTATAACGTTATGTAGTATTACGATATAACGTATAACGTTATGTAGTATTACGTTATAACGTATAACGTTATGTAGTATTACGTTATAACGTATAACGTTATGTAGTATTACGATATAACGTATAACGTTATGTAGTATTACGTTATAACGTATAACGTTATGTAGTATTACGTTATAACCTATAACGTTATGTAGCATTACGATATAACGTATAACGTTATGTAGTATAACGTTATAACGTATAACGTTATGTAGTATTACGTTATAACGTATAACGTTATGTAGTATTACGATATAACGTATAACGTTATGTAGTATTACGTTATAACGTATAACGTTATGTAGGATTACGATATAACGTATAACGTTATGTAGCATTACGATATAACGTATAACGTTATGTAGCATTACCATATAACGTATAACGTTATGTAGCATTACGATATAACGCATAACGTTATGTAGCATTACGTTATAACGTATAACGTTATGTAGTATTAAGTTATAACGTATAACGTTATGTAGTATTACGATATAACGTATAACGTTATGTAGTATTACGTTATAACGTATAACGTTATGTAGGATTACGATATAACGTATAACGTTATGTAGTATTACGTTATAACGTATAACGTTATGTAGCATTACCATATAACGTATAACGTTATGGAGCATTACGATATAACGTATAACGTTATGTAGCATTACCATATAACGTATAACGTTATGTAGTATTACGTTATAACGTATAACGTTATGTAGTATTACGATATAACGTATAACGTTATGTAGTATTACGTTATAACGTATAACGTTATGTAGTATTACGATATAACGTATAACGTTATGTAGTATTACGTTATAACGTATAACGTTATGTAGTATTACGTTATAACGTATAACGTTATGTAGCATTACCATATAACGTATAACGTTATGTAGTATTACGTTATAACGTATAACGTTATGTAGCATTACCATATAACGTATAACGTTATGTAGCATTACGATACAACGTATAACGTTATGTAGCATTACCATATAACGTATAACGTTATGTAGCATTACGATATAACGTGTAACGTTATGTAGTATTACGTTATAACGTATAACGTTATGTAGTATTAAGTTATAACGTATAACGTTATGTAGTATTACGATATAACGTATAACGTTATGTAGTATTACGTTATAACGTATAACGTTATGTAGGATTACGATATAACGTATAACGTTATGTAGTATTACGTTATAACGTATAACGTTATGTAGCATTACCATATAACGTATAACGTTATGTAGCATTACGATATAACGTATAACGTTATGTAGTATTACGTTATAACGTATAACGTTATGTAGTATTACGTTATAACGTATAACGTTATGTAGTATTACGTTATAACGTATAACGTTATGTACTATTACGGTATAACGTATAACGTTATGTAGTATTACGTTATAACGTATAACGTTATGTAGTATTACGTTATAACGTATAACGTTATGTAGTATTACGATATAACGTATAACGTTATGTAGTATTACGTTATAACGTATAACGTTATGTAGCATTATGTTATAACGTATAACGTTATGTAGTATTACGATATAACGTATAACGTTATGTAGTATTACGTTATAACGTATAACGTTATGTAGTATTACGTTATAACGTATAACGTTATGTAGTATTACGATATAACGTATAACGTTATGTAGTATTACGTTATAACGTATAACGTTATGTAGTATTACGTTATAACCTATAACGTTATGTAGCATTACGATATAACGTATAACGTTATGTAGTATAACGTTATAACGTATAACGTTATGTAGTATTACGTTATAACGTATAACGTTATGTAGTATTACGATATAACGTATAACGTTATGTAGTATTACGTTATAACGTATAACGTTATGTAGGATTACGATATAACGTATAACGTTATGTAGCATTACGATATAACGTATAACGTTATGTAGCATTACCATATAACGTATAACGTTATGTAGCATTACGATATAACGCATAACGTTATGTAGCATTACGTTATAACGTATAACGTTATGTAGTATTAAGTTATAACGTATAACGTTATGTAGTATTACGATATAACGTATAACGTTATGTAGTATTACGTTATAACGTATAACGTTATGTAGGATTACGATATAACGTATAACGTTATGTAGTATTACGTTATAACGTATAACGTTATGTAGCATTACCATATAACGTATAACGTTATGGAGCATTACGATATAACGTATAACGTTATGTAGCATTACCATATACGTATAACGTTATGTAGTATTACGTTATAACGTATAACGTTATGTAGTATTACGATATAACGTATAACGTTATGTAGTATTACGTTATAACGTATAACGTTATGTAGCATTACGGTATAACGAATAACGTTATGTAGTATTACGATATAACGTATAACGTTATGTAGCATTACGTTATAACGTATAACGTTATGTAGTATTACGTTATAACGTATAACGTTATGTAGTATTACGATATAACGTATAACGTTATGTAGTATTACGTTATAACGTATAACGTTATGTAGCACTACGATATAACGTATAACGTCATGTAGTATTACGTTAGAACGTATAACGTTATGTAGCATTACGATATAACGTATAACGTTATGTAGCATTACGATATAACGTATAACGTTATGTAGCATTACCATATAACGTATAACGTTATGTAGCATTACGATATAGCGTATAACGTTATGTAGTATTACGTTATAACGTATAACGTTATGTAGCATTACGATATAACGTATAACTTTATGTAGTATTACGTTATAACGTATAACGTTATGTAGCATTACGATATAACGTATAATGTTATGTAGCATTACGATATAACGTATAACGTTATGTATCATTACCATATAACGTATAACGTTATGTAGCATTACGATATAACGTATAACTTTATGTAGTATTACGTTATAACGTATAACGTTATGTAGCATTACGATATAACGTATAACGTTATGTATCATTACCATATAACGTATACCGTTATGTAGCATTACGATATAACGTATAACGTTATGTAGTATTACGTTATAACGTATAACGTTATGTAGCATTACGTTATAACGTATAACGTTATGTAGCATTACGTTATAACGTATAACGTTATGTAGCATTACGATATAGCGTATAACGTTATGTAGTATTACGTTATAACGTATAACGTTATGTAGCATTACGATATAACGTATAACTTTATGTAGTATTACGTTATAACGTATAACGTTATGTAGCATTACGATATAACGTATAATGTTATGTAGCATTACGATATAACGTATAACGTTATGTATCATTACCACATAACGTATAACGTTATGTAGCATTACGATATAACGTATAACTTTATGTAGTATTACGTTATAACGTATAACGTTATGTAGCATTACGATATAACGTATAACGTTATGTATCATTACCAAATAACGTATACCGTTATGTAGCATTACGATATAACGTATAACGTTATGTAGTATTACGTTATAACGTATAACGTTATGTAGCATTACGTTATAACGTATAACGTTATGTAGCATTACGTTATAACGTATAACGTTATGTAGCATTACGTTATAACGTATAAGGTTATGTAGCATTACGTTATAACGTATAACGTTATATAGTATTACGATATAACGTTATACGTTATAACGTAATGCTACATAACCTTATACGTTATAACGTAATGCTACATAACGTTATACGTTATAACGTAATGCTACATAACGTTATACGTTATAACGTAATGTAGCATTACGTTATAACGTATAACGTTATGTAGCATTACGTTATAACGTATAAGGTTATGTAGCATTACGTTATAACGTATAACGTTATATCGTAATACTATATAACGTTATACGTTATAACGTAATGCTACATAACCTTATACGTTATAACGTAATGCTACATAACGTTATACGTTATAACGTAATGCTACATAACGTTATACGTTATAACGTAATGCTACATAACGTTATACGTTATAACGTAATACTACATAACGTTATACGTTATATCGTAATGCTACATAACGGTATACGTTATTTGGTAATGATACATAACGTTATACGTTATATCGTAATGCTACATAACGTTATACGTTATAACGTAATACTACATAAAGTTATACGTTATATCGTAATGCTACATAACGTTATACGTTATGTGGTAATGATACATAACGTTATACGTTATATCGTAATGCTACATAACATTATACGTTATATCGTAATGCTACATAACGTTATACGTTATAACGTAATACTACATAAAGTTATACGTTATATCGTAATGCTACATAACGTTATACGTTATAACGTAATACTACATAACGTTATACGCTATATCGTAATGCTACATAACGTTATACGTTATAACGTAATGCTACATAACGTTATACGTTATAACGTAATGCTACATAACGTTATACGTTATAACGTAATACTACATAACGTTATACGTTATATCGTAATGCTACATAACGGTATACGTTATATGGTAATGATACATAACGTTATACGTTATATCGTAATGCTACATAACGTTATACGTTATAACGTAATACTACATAAAGTTATACGTTATATCGTAATGCTACATAACGTTATACGTTATATGGTAATGATACATAACGTTATACGTTATATCGTAATGCTACATAACATTATACGTTATATCGTAATGCTACATAACGTTATACGTTATAACGTAATACTACATAAAGTTATACGTTATATCGTAATGCTACATAACGTTATACGTTATAACGTAATACTACATAACGTTATACGCTATATCGTAATGCTACATAACGTTATACGTTATATGGTAATGCTACATAACGTTATACGTTATATCGTAATGCTACATAACGTTATACGTTATATCGTAATGCTACATAACGTTATACGTTCTAACGTAATACTACATGACGTTATACGTTATATCGTAGTGCTACATAACGTTATACGTTATAACGTAATACT
The DNA here is from genome assembly GCA_936014575.1 of Bombus lapidarius. Lineage (NCBI taxonomy): Eukaryota > Metazoa > Arthropoda > Insecta > Hymenoptera > Apidae > Bombus > Bombus lapidarius. The sequence goes on from CAKXZU010000741.1 coordinate 40,066, forward strand.
ACATAACGTTATACGTTATATCGTAATACTACATAACGTTATACGTTATAAACGTAATACTACATAACGTTATACGTTATAACGTAATGCTACATAACGTTATACGTTATATCGTAATACTACATAACGTTATTCGTTATACCGTAATGCTACATAACGTTATACGTTATAACGTAATACTACATAACGTTATACGTTATATCGTAATACTACATAACGTTATACGTTATAACGTAATACTACATAACGTTATACGTTATATGGTAATGCTACATAACGTTATACGTTATATCGTAATGCTCCATAACGTTATACGTTATATGGTAATGCTACATAACGTTATACGTTATAACGTAATACTACATAACGTTATACGTTATATCGTAATCCTACATAACGTTATACGTTATAACGTAATACTACATAACGTTATACGTTATATCGTAATACTACATAACGTTATACGTTATAACTTAATACTACATAACGTTATACGTTATAACGTAATGCTACATAACGTTATGCGTTATATCGTAATGCTACATAACGTTATACGTTATATGGTAATGCTACATAACGTTATACGTTATATCGTAATGCTACATAACGTTATACGTTATATCGTAATCCTACATAACGTTATACGTTATAACGTAATACTACATAACGTTATACGTTATATCGTAATACTACATAACGTTATACGTTATAACGTAATACTACATAACGTTATACGTTATAACGTTATACTACATAACGTTATACGTTATATCGTAATGCTACATAACGTTATAGGTTATAACGTAATACTACACTAACGTTATACGTTATAACGTAATACTACATAACGTTATACGTTATATCGTAATACTACATAACGTTATACGTTATAACGTAATACTACATAACGTTATACGTTATAACGTAATACTACATAACGTTATACGTTATATCGTAATACTACATAACGTTATACGTTATAACATAATGCTACATAACGTTATACGTTATAACGTAATACTACATAACGTTATACGTTATATCGTAATACTACATAACGTTATACGTTATAACGTAATACTACATAACGTTATACGTTATAACGTAATACTACATAACGTTATACGTTATACCGTAATAGTACATAACGTTATACGTTATAACGTAATACTACATAACGTTATACGTTATAACGTAATACTACATAACGTTATACGTTATAACGTAATACTACATAACGTTATACGTTATATCGTAATGCTACATAACGTTATACGTTATATGGTAATGCTACATAACGTTATACGTTATAACGTAATACTACATAACGTTATACGTTATATCGTAATCCTACATAACGTTATACGTTATAACGTAATACTACATAACGTTATACGTTATATCGTAATACTACATAACGTTATACGTTATAACTTAATACTACATAACGTTATACGTTATAACGTAATACTACATAACGTTACACGTTATATCGTAATGCTACATAACGTTATACGTTATATGGTAATGCTACATAACGTTATACGTTGTATCGTAATGCTACATAACGTTATACGTTATATGGTAATGCTACATAACGTTATACGTTATAACGTAATACTACATAACGTTATACGTTATATGGTAATGCTACATAACGTTATACGTTATAACGTAATACTACATAACGTTATACGTTATAACGTAATACTACATAACGTTATACGTTATATCGTAATACTACATAACGTTATACGTTATAACGTAATACTACATAACGTTATACGTTATATCGTAATACTACATAACGTTATACGTTATAACGTAATACTACATAACGTTATACGTTATATGGTAATGCTACATAACGTTATACGTTATATCGTAATGCTCCATAACGTTATACGTTATATGGTAATGCTACATAACGTTATACGTTATAACGTAATACTACATAACGTTATACGTTATATCGTAATCCTACATAACGTTATACGTTATAACGTAATACTACATAACGTTATACGTTATATCGTAATACTACATAACGTTATACGTTATAACTTAATACTACATAACGTTATACGTTATAACGTAATGCTACATAACGTTATGCGTTATATCGTAATGCTACATAACGTTATACGTTATATGGTAATGCTACATAACGTTATACGTTATATCGTAATGCTACATAACGTTATACGTTATATCGTAATCCTACATAACGTTATACGTTATAACGTAATACTACATAACGTTATACGTTATATCGTAATACTACATAACGTTATACGTTATAACGTAATACTACATAACGTTATACGTTATAACGTTATACTACATAACGTTATACGTTATATCGTAATGCTACATAACGTTATAGGTTATAACGTAATACTACATAACGTTATACGTTATAACGTAATACTACATAACGTTATACGTTATATCGTAATACTACATAACGTTATACGTTATAACGTAATACTACATAACGTTATACGTTATAACGTAATACTACATAACGTTATACGTTATATCGTAATACTACATAACGTTATACGTTATAACATAATGCTACATAACGTTATACGTTATAACGTAATACTACATAACGTTATACGTTATATCGTAATACTACATAACGTTATACGTTATAACGTAATACTACATAACGTTATACGTTATAACGTAATACTACATAACGTTATACGTTATACCGTAATAGTACATAACGTTATACGTTATAACGTAATACTACATAACGTTATACGTTATAACGTAATACTACATAACGTTATACGTTATAACGTAATACTACATAACGTTATACGTTATATCGTAATGCTACATAACGTTATACGTTATATGGTAATGCTACATAACGTTATACGTTATAACGTAATACTACATAACGTTATACGTTATATCGTAATCCTACATAACGTTATACGTTATAACGTAATACTACATAACGTTATACGTTATATCGTAATACTACATAACGTTATACGTTATAACTTAATACTACATAACGTTATACGTTATAACGTAATACTACATAACGTTACAGTTATATCGTAATGCTACATAACGTTATACGTTATATGGTAATGCTACATAACGTTATACGTTGTATCGTAATGCTACATAACGTTATACGTTATATGGTAATGCTACATAACGTTATACGTTATAACGTAATACTACATAACGTTATACGTTATATGGTAATGCTACATAACGTTATACGTTATAACGTAATACTACATAACGTTATACGTTATAACGTAATACTACATAACGTTATACGTTATATCGTAATACTACATAACGTTATACGTTATAACGTAATACTACATAACGTTATACGTTATATCGTAATAGTACATAACGTTATACGTTATAACGTAATACTACATAACGTTATACGTTATAACGTAATACTACATAACGTTATACGTTATAACGTAATACTACATAACGTTATACGTTATATCGTAATACTACATAACGTTATACGTTATAACGTAATACTACATAACGTTATACGTTATATCGTAATGCTACATAACGTTATAGGTTATAACGTAATACTACATAACGTTATACGTTATAACGTAATACTACTTAACGTTATACGTTATATCGTAATACTACATAACGTTATACGTTATAACGTAATACTACATAACGTTATACGTTATAACGTAATACAACATAACGTTATACGTTATATCGTAATACTACATAACGTTATACGTTATAACGTAATACTACATAACGTTATACGTTATAACGTAATACTACATAACGTTATACGTTATATCGTAATACTACATAACGTTATACGTTATAACGTAATACTACATAACGTTATACGTTATAACGTAATACTACATAACGTTATACGTTATATCGTAATAGTACATAACGTTATACGTTATAACGTAATACTACATAACGTTATACGTTATATCGTAATGCTACATAACGTTATACGTTATAACGTAATACTACATAACGTTATACGTTATATCGTAATACTACATAACGTTATACGTTATAACGTAATACTACATAAAGTTATACGTTATATCGTAATGCTACATAACGTTATACGTTATATGGTAATGATACATAACGTTATACGTTATATCGTAATGCTACATAACATTATACGTTATATCGTAATGCTACATAACGTTATACGTTATAACGTAATACTACATAAAGTTATACGTTATATCGTAATGCTACATAACGTTATACGTTATAACGTAATACTACATAACGTTATACGCTATATCGTAATGCTACATAACGTTATACGTTTAATGGTAATGCTACATAACGTTATACGTTATATCGTAATGCTACATAACGTTATACGTTATAACGTAATACTACATAACGTTATACGTTATATCGTAATACTACATAACGTTATACGTTATAACGTAATACTACATAAAGTTATACGTTATATCGTAATGCTACATAACGTTATACGTTATATGGTAATGATACATAACGTTATACGTTATATCGTAATGCTACATAACATTATACGTTATATCGTAATGCTACATAACGTTATACGTTATAACGTAATACTACATAAAGTTATACGTTAATCTGATAGAGTGTGT
>CAKXZU010000742.1:0-44711 GCA_936014575.1 Bombus lapidarius
ACACACTCTATCAGATTAGGTCACCAGCTTCCCGACTAAGGGGAAGCTCGCCACGATATCTGGTCATTATGTCCAGGACATCGACCCGCGGCGCTGCAGTGTAGAGAAAAAACCAGTACGAGAACGGCGAAACAGTCGAGAAATAGCGAAAAATTCACTAAGACTCGAGGAGCGGTGACTGAATTCTCAACCGAGGCCGTAGAATAGCCACGCGCTCAACGCTGCTCCGACCGAACCGTCCGGCTCGACGTCTCTCTTATAGATACGAAGGCGTCGTCCGGATGGTCGGCGCCGGCCGGGCTAGCGGCCGCGCGCTTATGGTGCAAAACCTCCGTAGCAACGTACCGTTCGGAAGGAACGCTGGAACTTAGTCGCGCGAATGCTCGATCATTACTATACAAAGGCCATATCCAACCATCGAATTATTTTCACAGACGCGTTATTAACGTAATATAAATGGATTTTTACCAAAAAATTAATCTTTTTTTCATCGTAAAATTGCATCAGTAAACATAATGGTTTATCGACTTGGGACAAAAATAAAGTTAATAGTCGATTAGAATACGTTAAGATAAGTAGAAATATGCAAAAAAATATATACCTTGTAACATTAATTATCGAAAAAATTACAAAAATATCGCAGTCGTAACAGTCCGTCGAAGTCTAATTTTTTAAAAAATTCGACAAAAATGATTTATCCCGATGCATTTAATAGAGACGAAACGATTTCTGTAAAAAATTCATACCTTATAACGCTTTTCAACGAAATAATGAGAAATAATCTTTTCGGTCGCATCGAACCGGCCGAAACTTTTCTAAGTTCCAACGTCCAACGGCGCATCGGTCCAAACTTAAAAGACATTAAAATAATAAAATAAACGCTTAATAACTATGCATTTTATCTACATACGTCGATTTATGCTAAAATATTCCTACCTTATAACGCTTTTTAACGAAATAACTCGAAAAAACTTTCCGACTTGGAAATTTTTCTAAGTCCCAGACGTAGAAATCGTAACTTTTTAAACGCTCCAGGGATAAAATAAACGCTTAATCCCTATGTATTTCGTCGAGATGCATCGATTTAAGCAAAAATATTCGTACCATATGACGCTTTCTTACGAGTTATTGGGAAAGGAATGTGCGGTGTTTTCGGAGCGGTGTAACAATACTCACCGTTCCAACCTGCCGCTCGTGTCGGTCCGACCGATGGAATTTTTTCACAAAAATAAAAAGAAATCGTTACGTTCGACCAGAGTACGTCGAACTGTAACGATTCCGCTAAACATATCTATACGTCATAACGCTTTTTAACGAGTTATTTCCAAGACAAGAATCTCGCAGCGGCTGCGAACGTTTCGAAGCTTTAACGCGATGCTCGCTCGCTCCGCTCGCTCGAAAATAAAAATAGCCTAACCCAAAACCAATCCCTATCGCGTTCTTTCCTCGATTTTTATTCGATTATGCGAACGTGCGGGATCGGTTTTGGGTTAGGCTAGATTCTCACGAGCGAGCGCAGCGAGCGAGCAACGATCGCAATTTCCATACTCTTTAAACGTATATATTTTCATCGAGAGTTTCATAGTCGAAAAACGTTTCTCCGCGTGCAAGGGTGGTGCGCTGGCGCGCACGGCGCGTCTCGCCTCTCAAGCGTACCTATAGAGAATGGTATCTACTTCGCCGCCTACCCGCGACTCGGGGTGTGCGCGCGTAGCGCTAGCGGCAGCGACAAAGTCCAGAGGCGTATTGCTTTTCACAACAACATTGATATACGCTGTTGGAGCTAGAATTACCGTGGCTGCTGGCACCAGACTTGCCCTGCAATTGGTTCTCGTTAAAGGATTTAAAGTGTACTCACTCCGATTACGGGGCCTCGGATGAGTCCCGTATCGTTATCTTTCGTCACTACCTCCCCGTGCCGGGAGTGGGTAATTAGCGCAAGTGCTGCCTTCCTTGGATGTCGTAGTTGCTTCTCAGGCACTCTCTCCGGAATCGAACCCTGATTCCCCGTTACCCGTTACAACCATGGTAGGCGCAAAACCTACCATCGACAGTTGATAAGGCATTTGAGAGATTCGTCGCCGGTGCTAGATGACCATGCGATCAGCACAAAGTTATTCAGAGTCACCAAAATAAACGATGGACGGACAGACGAGCCATCCGCCACCGATTGGTTTTGATCTAATAAAAGCATTCCTACCATCTCTGATCGGAATCTGTTTGCATGTATTAGCTCTAAAATTACCACAGTTATCCGAGTAAATGTAAGCATGATCTAACAAACCATAACTGATTTAATGAGCCATTCGCGGTTTCACCTTAATGCGGCATGTACTGAGACATGCATGGCTTAATCTTTGCGACAAGCATATGACTACCGGCAGGATCAACCAGGGATCTTATTCTTTATAACTTTATGTATTAGCCAATTTTAAGTTTAAGTTCTCTCCGTGTCGTAGGTGGGACGTAAACACCGTACGACGAGACACTTTTCTCTCCTCTCTCATCTCTTTAGTGGCGTTTGACACCCATATTCAGTAAAATTTTCAAACGCCACTACACTCCTCTTCCACTCGCCCCTTCTTCTCTCACAATCATCGTGTATATCATACAGAGATTCGTACTTCACGATACAATTCTGTAGATAAAACTTTAATATTTCGTACTTGTTCGAAATTTCTCTCCTCAACACTCTCTTTCTTTCTTTGCCACTTTTATATATCTCTTTATAGCGTTAAAGCACCTATCACCTCACGCTGAACGAACAAGCGCGTATGCCAGTGCATGCTGATCATTTGAAAACCTTTGATATTTTTTTCGTCAACGTCGCGCGTAGAAGACATACTAGACAAGCTAGCACGCTCTACGCCATCCAAAGTTATTCTCTTACTGCGATAGAACGCAGAGAGATTTTTATATAACAGACGATTAGTCTTTTCGTTGAATCGATACTCTGTTAGTACAAGCACACACGTAAATAACTTTTGTTAAGTACGTGCACACAGGTCACCAGCTTCCCGACTAAGGGGAAGCTCGCCACGATATCTGGTCATTATGTCCAGGACATCGACCCGCGGCGCTGCAGTGTAGAGAAAAAACCAGTACGAGAACGGCGAAACAGTCGAGAAATAGCGAAAAATTCACTAAGACTCGAGGAGCGGTGACTGAATTCTCAACCGAGGCCGTAGAATAGCCACGCGCTCAACGCTGCTCCGACCGAACCGTCCGGCTCGACGTCTCTCTTATAGATACGAAGGCGTCGTCCGGATGGTCGGCGCCGGCCGGGCTAGCGGCCGCGCGCTTATGGTGCAAAACCTCCGTAGCAACGTACCGTTCGGAAGGAACGCTGGAACTTAGTCGCGCGAATGCTCGATCATTACTATACAAAGGCCATATCCAACCATCGAATTATTTTCACAGACGCGTTATTAACGTAATATAAATGGATTTTTACCAAAAAATTAATCTTTTTTTCATCGTAAAATTGCATCAGTAAACATAATGGTTTATCGACTTGGGACAAAAATAAAGTTAATAGTCGATTAGAATACGTTAAGATAAGTAGAAATATGCAAAAAAATATATACCTTGTAACATTAATTATCGAAAAAATTACAAAAATATCGCAGTCGTAACAGTCCGTCGAAGTCTAATTTTTTAAAAAATTCGACAAAAATGATTTATCCCGATGCATTTAATAGAGACGAAACGATTTCTGAATGATTTCTGAAATTCATACCTTATAACGCTTTTCAACGAAATAATGAGAAATAATCTTTTCGGTCGCATCGAACCGGCCGAAACTTTTCTAAGTTCCAACGTCCAACGGCGCATCGGTCCAAACTTAAAAGACATTAAAATAATAAAATAAACGCTTAATAACTATGCATTTTATCTACATACGTCGATTTATGCTAAAATATTCCTACCTTATAACGCTTTTTAACGAAATAACTCGAAAAAACTTTCCGACTTGGAAATTTTTCTAAGTCCCAGACGTAGAAATCGTAACTTTTTAAACGCTCCAGGGATAAAATAAACGCTTAATCCCTATGTATTTCGTCGAGATGCATCGATTTAAGCAAAAATATTCGTACCATATGACGCTTTCTTACGAGTTATTGGGAAAGGAATGTGCGGTGTTTTCGGAGCGGTGTAACAATACTCACCGTTCCAACCTGCCGCTCGTGTCGGCCCGACCGATGGAATTTTTTCACAAAAATAAAAAGAAATCGTTACGTTCGACCAGAGTACGTCGAACTGTAACGATTCCGCTAAACATATCTATACGTCATAACGCTTTTTAACGAGTTATTTCCAAGACAAGAATCTCGCAGCGGCTGCGAACGTTTCGAAGCTTTAACGCGATGCTCGCTCGCTCCGCTCGCTCGAAAATAAAAATAGCCTAACCCAAAACCAATCCCTATCGCGTTCTTTCCTCGATTTTTATTCGATTATGCGAACGTGCGGGATCGGTTTTGGGTTAGGCTAGATTCTCACGAGCGAGCGCAGCGAGCGAGCAACGATCGCAATTTCCATACTCTTTAAACGTATATATTTTCATCGAGAGTTTCATAGTCGAAAAACGTTTCTCCGCGTGCAAGGGTGGTGCGCTGGCGCGCACGGCGCGTCTCGCCTCTCAAGCGTACCTATAGAGAATGGTATCTACTTCGCCGCCTACCCGCGACTCGGGGTGTGCGCGCGTAGCGCTAGCGGCAGCGACAAAGTCCAGAGGCGTATTGCTTTTCACAACAACATTGATATACGCTGTTGGAGCTAGAATTACCGTGGCTGCTGGCACCAGACTTGCCCTGCAATTGGTTCTCGTTAAAGGATTTAAAGTGTACTCACTCCGATTACGGGGCCTCGGATGAGTCCCGTATCGTTATCTTTCGTCACTACCTCCCCGTGCCGGGAGTGGGTAATTAGCGCAAGTGCTGCCTTCCTTGGATGTCGTAGTTGCTTCTCAGGCACTCTCTCCGGAATCGAACCCTGATTCCCCGTTACCCGTTACAACCATGGTAGGCGCAAAACCTACCATCGACAGTTGATAAGGCATTTGAGAGATTCGTCGCCGGTGCTAGATGACCATGCGATCAGCACAAAGTTATTCAGAGTCACCAAAATAAACGATGGACGGACAGACGAGCCATCCGCCACCGATTGGTTTTGATCTAATAAAAGCATTCCTACCATCTCTGATCGGAATCTGTTTGCATGTATTAGCTCTAAAATTACCACAGTTATCCGAGTAAATGTAAGCATGATCTAACAAACCATAACTGATTTAATGAGCCATTCGCGGTTTCACCTTAATGCGGCATGTACTGAGACATGCATGGCTTAATCTTTGCGACAAGCATATGACTACCGGCAGGATCAACCAGGGATCTTATTCTTTATAACTTTATGTATTAGCCAATTTTAAGTTTAAGTTCTCTCCGTGTCGTAGGTGGGACGTAAACACCGTACGACGAGACACTTTTCTCTCCTCTCTCATCTCTTTAGTGGCGTTTGACACCCATATTCAGTAAAATTTTCAAACGCCACTACACTCCTCTTCCACTCGCCCCTTCTTCTCTCACAATCATCGTGTATATCATACAGAGATTCGTACTTCACGATACAATTCTGTAGATAAAACTTTAATATTTCGTACTTGTTCGAAATTTCTCTCCTCAACACTCTCTTTCTTTCTTTGCCACTTTTATATATCTCTTTATAGCGTTAAAGCACCTATCACCTCACGCTGAACGAACAAGCGCGTATGCCAGTGCATGCTGATCATTTGAAAACCTTTGATATTTTTTTCGTCAACGTCGCGCGTAGAAGACATACTAGACAAGCTAGCACGCTCTACGCCATCCAAAGTTATTCTCTTACTGCGATAGAACGCAGAGAGATTTTTATATAACAGACGATTAGTCTTTTCGTTGAATCGATACTCTGTTAGTACAAGCACACACGTAAATAACTTTTGTTAAGTACGTGCACACAGGTCACCAGCTTCCCGACTAAGGGGAAGCTCGCCACGATATCTGGTCATTATGTCCAGGACATCGACCCGCGGCGCTGCAGTGTAGAGAAAAAACCAGTACGAGAACGGCGAAACAGTCGAGAAATAGCGAAAAATTCACTAAGACTCGAGGAGCGGTGACTGAATTCTCAACCGAGGCCGTAGAATAGCCACGCGCTCAACGCTGCTCCGACCGAACCGTCCGGCTCGACGTCTCTCTTATAGATACGAAGGCGTCGTCCGGATGGTCGGCGCCGGCCGGGCTAGCGGCCGCGCGCTTATGGTGCAAAACCTCCGTAGCAACGTACCGTTCGGAAGGAACGCTGGAACTTAGTCGCGCGAATGCTCGATCATTACTATACAAAGGCCATATCCAACCATCGAATTATTTTCACAGACGCGTTATTAACGTAATATAAATGGATTTTTACCAAAAAATTAATCTTTTTTTCATCGTAAAATTGCATCAGTAAACATAATGGTTTATCGACTTGGGACAAAAATAAAGTTAATAGTCGATTAGAATACGTTAAGATAAGTAGAAATATGCAAAAAAATATATACCTTGTAACATTAATTATCGAAAAAATTACAAAAATATCGCAGTCGTAACAGTCCGTCGAAGTCTAATTTTTTAAAAAATTCGACAAAAATGATTTATCCCGATGCATTTAATAGAGACGAAACGATTTCTGTAAAAAATTCATACCTTATAACGCTTTTCAACGAAATAATGAGAAATAATCTTTTCGGTCGCATCGAACCGGCCGAAACTTTTCTAAGTTCCAACGTCCAACGGCGCATCGGTCCAAACTTAAAAGACATTAAAATAATAAAATAAACGCTTAATAACTATGCATTTTATCTACATACGTCGATTTATGCTAAAATATTCCTACCTTATAACGCTTTTTAACGAAATAACTCGAAAAAACTTTCCGACTTGGAAATTTTTCTAAGTCCCAGACGTAGAAATCGTAACTTTTTAAACGCTCCAGGGATAAAATAAACGCTTAATCCCTATGTATTTCGTCGAGATGCATCGATTTAAGCAAAAATATTCGTACCATATGACGCTTTCTTACGAGTTATTGGGAAAGGAATGTGCGGTGTTTTCGGAGCGGTGTAACAATACTCACCGTTCCAACCTGCCGCTCGTGTCGGTCCGACCGATGGAATTTTTTCACAAAAATAAAAAGAAATCGTTACGTTCGACCAGAGTACGTCGAACTGTAACGATTCCGCTAAACATATCTATACGTCATAACGCTTTTTAACGAGTTATTTCCAAGACAAGAATCTCGCAGCGGCTGCGAACGTTTCGAAGCTTTAACGCGATGCTCGCTCGTTCCGCTCGCTCGAAAATAAAAATAGCCTAACCCAAAACCAATCCCTATCGCGTTCTTTCCTCGATTTTTATTCGATTATGCGAACGTGCGGGATCGGTTTTGGGTTAGGCTAGATTCTCACGAGCGAGCGCAGCGAGCGAGCAACGATCGCAATTTCCATACTCTTTAAACGTATATATTTTCATCGAGAGTTTCATAGTCGAAAAACGTTTCTCCGCGTGCAAGGGTGGTGCGCTGGCGCGCACGGCGCGTCTCGCCTCTCAAGCGTACCTATAGAGAATGGTATCTACTTCGCCGCCTACCCGCGACTCGGGGTGTGCGCGCGTAGCGCTAGCGGCAGCGACAAAGTCCAGAGGCGTATTGCTTTTCACAACAACATTGATATACGCTGTTGGAGCTAGAATTACCGTGGCTGCTGGCACCAGACTTGCCCTGCAATTGGTTCTCGTTAAAGGATTTAAAGTGTACTCACTCCGATTACGGGGCCTCGGATGAGTCCCGTATCGTTATCTTTCGTCACTACCTCCCCGTGCCGGGAGTGGGTAATTAGCGCAAGTGCTGCCTTCCTTGGATGTCGTAGTTGCTTCTCAGGCACTCTCTCCGGAATCGAACCCTGATTCCCCGTTACCCGTTACAACCATGGTAGGCGCAAAACCTACCATCGACAGTTGATAAGGCATTTGAGAGATTCGTCGCCGGTGCTAGATGACCATGCGATCAGCACAAAGTTATTCAGAGTCACCAAAATAAACGATGGACGGACAGACGAGCCATCCGCCACCGATTGGTTTTGATCTAATAAAAGCATTCCTACCATCTCTGATCGGAATCTGTTTGCATGTATTAGCTCTAAAATTACCACAGTTATCCGAGTAAATGTAAGCATGATCTAACAAACCATAACTGATTTAATGAGCCATTCGCGGTTTCACCTTAATGCGGCATGTACTGAGACATGCATGGCTTAATCTTTGCGACAAGCATATGACTACCGGCAGGATCAACCAGGGATCTTATTCTTTATAACTTTATGTATTAGCCAATTTTAAGTTTAAGTTCTCTCCGTGTCGTAGGTGGGACGTAAACACCGTACGACGAGACACTTTTCTCTCCTCTCTCATCTCTTTAGTGGCGTTTGACACCCATATTCAGTAAAATTTTCAAACGCCACTACACTCCTCTTCCACTCGCCCCTTCTTCTCTCACAATCATCGTGTATATCATACAGAGATTCGTACTTCACGATACAATTCTGTAGATAAAACTTTAATATTTCGTACTTGTTCGAAATTTCTCTCCTCAACACTCTCTTTCTTTCTTTGCCACTTTTATATATCTCTTTATAGCGTTAAAGCACCTATCACCTCACGCTGAACGAACAAGCGCGTATGCCAGTGCATGCTGATCATTTGAAAACCTTTGATATTTTTTTCGTCAACGTCGCGCGTAGAAGACATACTAGACAAGCTAGCACGCTCTACGCCATCCAAAGTTATTCTCTTACTGCGATAGAACGCAGAGAGATTTTTATATAACAGACGATTAGTCTTTTCGTTGAATCGATACTCTGTTAGTACAAGCACACACGTAAATAACTTTTGTTAAGTACGTGCACACAGGTCACCAGCTTCCCGACTAAGGGGAAGCTCGCCACGATATCTGGTCATTATGTCCAGGACATCGACCCGCGGCGCTGCAGTGTAGAGAAAAAACCAGTACGAGAACGGCGAAACAGTCGAGAAATAGCGAAAAATTCACTAAGACTCGAGGAGCGGTGACTGAATTCTCAACCGAGGCCGTAGAATAGCCACGCGCTCAACGCTGCTCCGACCGAACCGTCCGGCTCGACGTCTCTCTTATAGATACGAAGGCGTCGTCCGGATGGTCGGCGCCGGCCGGGCTAGCGGCCGCGCGCTTATGGTGCAAAACCTCCGTAGCAACGTACCGTTCGGAAGGAACGCTGGAACTTAGTCGCGCGAATGCTCGATCATTACTATACAAAGGCCATATCCAACCATCGAATTATTTTCACAGACGCGTTATTAACGTAATATAAATGGATTTTTACCAAAAAATTAATCTTTTTTTCATCGTAAAATTGCATCAGTAAACATAATGGTTTATCGACTTGGGACAAAAATAAAGTTAATAGTCGATTAGAATACGTTAAGATAAGTAGAAATATGCAAAAAAATATATACCTTGTAACATTAATTATCGAAAAAATTACAAAAATATCGCAGTCGTAACAGTCCGTCGAAGTCTAATTTTTTAAAAAATTCGACAAAAATGATTTATCCCGATGCATTTAATAGAGACGAAACGATTTCTGTAAAAAATTCATACCTTATAACGCTTTTCAACGAAATAATGAGAAATAATCTTTTCGGTCGCATCGAACCGGCCGAAACTTTTCTAAGTTCCAACGTCCAACGGCGCATCGGTCCAAACTTAAAAGACATTAAAATAATAAAATAAACGCTTAATAACTATGCATTTTATCTACATACGTCGATTTATGCTAAAATATTCCTACCTTATAACGCTTTTTAACGAAATAACTCGAAAAAACTTTCCGACTTGGAAATTTTTCTAAGTCCCAGACGTAGAAATCGTAACTTTTTAAACGCTCCAGGGATAAAATAAACGCTTAATCCCTATGTATTTCGTCGAGATGCATCGATTTAAGCAAAAATATTCGTACCATATGACGCTTTCTTACGAGTTATTGGGAAAGGAATGTGCGGTGTTTTCGGAGCGGTGTAACAATACTCACCGTTCCAACTTGCCGCTCGTGTCGGTCCGACCGATGGAATTTTTTCACAAAAATAAAAAGAAATCGTTACGTTCGACCAGAGTACGTCGAACTGTAACGATTCCGCTAAACATATCTATACGTCATAACGCTTTTTAACGAGTTATTTCCAAGACAAGAATCTCGCAGCGGCTGCGAACGTTTCGAAGCTTTAACGCGATGCTCGCTCGCTCCGCTCGCTCGAAAATAAAAATTAGCCTAACCCAAAACCAATCCCTATCGCGTTCTTTCCTCGATTTTTATTCGATTATGCGAACGTGCGGGATCGGTTTTGGGTTAGGCTAGATTCTCACGAGCGAGCGCAGCGAGCGAGCAACGATCGCAATTTCCATACTCTTTAAACGTATATATTTTCATCGAGAGTTTCATAGTCGAAAAACGTTTCTCCGCGTGCAAGGGTGGTGCGCTGGCGCGCACGGCGCGTCTCGCCTCTCAAGCGTACCTATAGAGAATGGTATCTACTTCGCCGCCTACCCGCGACTCGGGGTGTGCGCGCGTAGCGCTAGCGGCAGCGACAAAGTCCAGAGGCGTATTGCTTTTCACAACAACATTGATATACGCTGTTGGAGCTAGAATTACCGTGGCTGCTGGCACCAGACTTGCCCTGCAATTGGTTCTCGTTAAAGGATTTAAAGTGTACTCACTCCGATTACGGGGCCTCGGATGAGTCCCGTATCGTTATCTTTCGTCACTACCTCCCCGTGCCGGGAGTGGGTAATTAGCGCAAGTGCTGCCTTCCTTGGATGTCGTAGTTGCTTCTCAGGCACTCTCTCCGGAATCGAACCCTGATTCCCCGTTACCCGTTACAACCATGGTAGGCGCAAAACCTACCATCGACAGTTGATAAGGCATTTGAGAGATTCGTCGCCGGTGCTAGATGACCATGCGATCAGCACAAAGTTATTCAGAGTCACCAAAATAAACGATGGACGGACAGACGAGCCATCCGCCACCGATTGGTTTTGATCTAATAAAAGCATTCCTACCATCTCTGATCGGAATCTGTTTGCATGTATTAGCTCTAAAATTACCACAGTTATCCGAGTAAATGTAAGCATGATCTAACAAACCATAACTGATTTAATGAGCCATTCGCGGTTTCACCTTAATGCGGCATGTACTGAGACATGCATGGCTTAATCTTTGCGACAAGCATATGACTACCGGCAGGATCAACCAGGGATCTTATTCTTTATAACTTTATGTATTAGCCAATTTTAAGTTTAAGTTCTCTCCGTGTCGTAGGTGGGACGTAAACACCGTACGACGAGACACTTTTCTCTCCTCTCTCATCTCTTTAGTGGCGTTTGACACCCATATTCAGTAAAATTTTCAAACGCCACTACACTCCTCTTCCACTCGCCCCTTCTTCTCTCACAATCATCGTGTATATCATACAGAGATTCGTACTTCACGATACAATTCTGTAGATAAAACTTTAATATTTCGTACTTGTTCGAAATTTCTCTCCTCAACACTCTCTTTCTTTCTTTGCCACTTTTATATATCTCTTTATAGCGTTAAAGCACCTATCACCTCACGCTGAACGAACAAGCGCGTATGCCAGTGCATGCTGATCATTTGAAAACCTTTGATATTTTTTTCGTCAACGTCGCGCGTAGAAGACATACTAGACAAGCTAGCACGCTCTACGCCATCCAAAGTTATTCTCTTACTGCGATAGAACGCAGAGAGATTTTTATATAACAGACGATTAGTCTTTTCGTTGAATCGATACTCTGTTAGTACAAGCACACACGTAAATAACTTTTGTTAAGTACGTGCACACAGGTCACCAGCTTCCCGACTAAGGGGAAGCTCGCCACGATATCTGGTCATTATGTCCAGGACATCGACCCGCGGCGCTGCAGTGTAGAGAAAAAACCAGTACGAGAACGGCGAAACAGTCGAGAAATAGCGAAAAATTCACTAAGACTCGAGGAGCGGTGACTGAATTCTCAACCGAGGCCGTAGAATAGCCACGCGCTCAACGCTGCTCCGACCGAACCGTCCGGCTCGACGTCTCTCTTATAGATACGAAGGCGTCGTCCGGATGGTCGGCGCCGGCCGGGCTAGCGGCCGCGCGCTTATGGTGCAAAACCTCCGTAGCAACGTACCGTTCGGAAGGAACGCTGGAACTTAGTCGCGCGAATGCTCGATCATTACTATACAAAGGCCATATCCAACCATCGAATTATGTTCACAGACGCGTTATTAACGTAATATAAATGGATTTTTACCAAAAAATTAATCTTTTTTTCATCGTAAAATTGCATCAGTAAACATAATGGTTTATCGACTTGGGACAAAAATAAAGTTAATAGTCGATTAGAATACGTTAAGATAAGTAGAAATATGCAAAAAAATATATACCTTGTAACATTAATTATCGAAAAAATTACAAAAATATCGCAGTCGTAACAGTCCGTCGAAGTCTAATTTTTTAAAAAATTCGACAAAAATGCTTTATCCCGATGCATTTAATAGAGACGAAACGATTTCTGTAAAAAATTCATACCTTATAACGCTTTTCAACGAAATAATGAGAAATAATCTTTTCGGTCGCATCGAACCGGCCGAAATTTTTCTAAGTTCCAACGTCCAACGGCGCATCGGTCCAAACTTAAAAGACATTAAAATAATAAAATAAACGCTTAATAACTATGCATTTTATCTACATACGTCGATTTATGCTAAAATATTCCTACCTTATAACGCTTTTTAACGAAATAACTCGAAAAAACTTTCCGACTTGGAAATTTTTCTAAGTCCCAGACGTAGAAATCGTAACTTTTTAAACGCTCCAGGGATAAAATAAACGCTTAATCCCTATGTATTTCGTCGAGATGCATCGATTTAAGCAAAAATATTCGTACCATATGACGCTTTTTTACGAGTTATTGGGAAAGGAATGTGCGGTGTTTTCGGAGCGGTGTAACAATACTCACCGTTCCAACCTGCCGCTCGTGTCGGTCCGACCGATGGAATTTTTTCACAAAAATAAAAAGAACTCGTTACGTTCGACCAGAGTACGTCGAACTGTAACGATTCCGCTAAACATATCTATACGTCATAACGCTTTTTAACGAGTTATTTCCAAGACAAGAATCTCGCAGCGGCTGCGAACGTTTCGAAGCTTTAACGCGATGCTCGCTCGCTCCGCTCGCTCGAAAATAAAAATAGCCTAACCCAAAACCAATCCCTATCGCGTTCTTTCCTCGATTTTTATTCGATTATGCGAACGTGCGGGATCGGTTTTGGGTTAGGCTAGATTCTCACGAGCGAGCGCAGCGAGCGAGCAACGATCGCAATTTCCATACTCTTTAAACGTATATATTTTCATCGAGAGTTTCATAGTCGAAAAACGTTTCTCCGCGTGCAAGGATGGTGCGCTGGCGCGCACGGCGCGTCTCGCCTCTCAAGCGTACCTATAGAGAATGGTATCTACTTCGCCGCCTACCCGCGACTCGGGGTGTGCGCGCGTAGCGCTAGCGGCAGCGACAAAGTCCAGAGGCGTATTGCTTTTCACAACAACATTGATATACGCTGTTGGAGCTAGAATTACCGTGGCTGCTGGCACCAGACTTGCCCTGCAATTGGTTCTCGTTAAAGGATTTAAAGTGTACTCACTCCGATTACGGGGCCTCGGATGAGTCCCGTATCGTTATCTTTCGTCACTACCTCCCCGTGCCGGGAGTGGGTAATTAGCGCAAGTGCTGCCTTCCTTGGATGTCGTAGTTGCTTCTCAGGCACTCTCTCCGGAATCGAACCCTGATTCCCCGTTACCCGTTACAACCATGGTAGGCGCAAAACCTACCATCGACAGTTGATAAGGCATTTGAGAGATTCGTCGCCGGTGCTAGATGACCATGCGATCAGCACAAAGTTATTCAGAGTCACCAAAATAAACGATGGACGGACAGACGAGCCATCCGCCACCGATTGGTTTTGATCTAATAAAAGCATTCCTACCATCTCTGATCGGAATCTGTTTGCATGTATTAGCTCTAAAATTACCACAGTTATCCGAGTAAATGTAAGCATGATCTAACAAACCATAACTGATTTAATGAGCCATTCGCGGTTTCACCTTAATGCGGCATGTACTGAGACATGCATGGCTTAATCTTTGCGACAAGCATATGACTACCGGCAGGATCAACCAGGGATCTTATTCTTTATAACTTTATGTATTAGCCAATTTTAAGTTTAAGTTCTCTCCGTGTCGTAGGTGGGACGTAAACACCGTACGACGAGACACTTTTCTCTCCTCTCTCATCTCTTTAGTGGCGTTTGACACCCATATTCAGTAAAATTTTCAAACGCCACTACACTCCTCTTCCACTCGCCCCTTCTTCTCTCACAATCATCGTGTATATCATACAGAGATTCGTACTTCACGATACAATTCTGTAGATAAAACTTTAATATTTCGTACTTGTTCGAAATTTCTCTCCTCAACACTCTCTTTCTTTCTTTGCCACTTTTATATATCTCTTTATAGCGTTAAAGCACCTATCACCTCACGCTGAACGAACAAGCGCGTATGCCAGTGCATGCTGATCATTTGAAAACCTTTGATATTTTTTTCGTCAACGTCGCGCGTAGAAGACATACTAGACAAGCTAGCACGCTCTACGCCATCCAAAGTTATTCTCTTACTGCGATAGAACGCAGAGAGATTTTTATATAACAGACGATTAGTCTTTTCGTTGAATCGATACTCTGTTAGTACAAGCACACACGTAAATAACTTTTGTTAAGTACGTGCACACAGGTCACCAGCTTCCCGACTAAGGGGAAGCTCGCCACGATATCTGGTCATTATGTCCAGGACATCGACCCGCGGCGCTGCAGTGTAGAGAAAAAACCAGTACGAGAACGGCGAAACAGTCGAGAAATAGCGAAAAATTCACTAAGACTCGAGGAGCGGTGACTGAATTCTCAACCGAGGCCGTAGAATAGCCACGCGCTCAACGCTGCTCCGACCGAACCGTCCGGCTCGACGTCTCTCTTATAGATACGAAGGCGTCGTCCGGATGGTCGGCGCCGGCCGGGCTAGCGGCCGCGCGCTTATGGTGCAAAACCTCCGTAGCAACGTACCGTTCGGAAGGAACGCTGGAACTTAGTCGCGCGAATGCTCGATCATTACTATACAAAGGCCATATCCAACCATCGAATTATTTTCACAGACGCGTTATTAACGTAATATAAATGGATTTTTACCAAAAAATTAATCTTTTTTTCATCGTAAAATTGCATCAGTAAACATAATGGTTTATCGACTTGGGACAAAAATAAAGTTAATAGTCGATTAGAATACGTTAAGATAAGTAGAAATATGCAAAAAAATATATACCTTGTAACATTAATTATCGAAAAAATTACAAAAATATCGCAGTCGTAACAGTCCGTCGAAGTCTAATTTTTTAAAAAATTCGACAAAAATGATTTATCCCGATGCATTTAATAGAGACGAAACGATTTCTGAATGATTTCTGAAATTCATACCTTATAACGCTTTTCAACGAAATAATGAGAAATAATCTTTTCGGTCGCATCGAACCGGCCGAAACTTTTCTAAGTTCCAACGTCCAACGGCGCATCGGTCCAAACTTAAAAGACATTAAAATAATAAAATAAACGCTTAATAACTATGCATTTTATCTACATACGTCGATTTATGCTAAAATATTCCTACCTTATAACGCTTTTTAACGAAATAACTCGAAAAAACTTTCCGACTTGGAAATTTTTCTAAGTCCCAGACGTAGAAATCGTAACTTTTTAAACGCTCCAGGGATAAAATAAACGCTTAATCCCTATGTATTTCGTCGAGATGCATCGATTTAAGCAAAAATATTCGTACCATATGACGCTTTCTTACGAGTTATTGGGAAAGGAATGTGCGGTGTTTTCGGAGCGGTGTAACAATACTCACCGTTCCAACCTGCCGCTCGTGTCGGTCCGACCGATGGAATTTTTTCACAAAAATAAAAAGAAATCGTTACGTTCGACCAGAGTACGTCGAACTGTAACGATTCCGCTAAACATATCTATACGTCATAACGCTTTTTAACGAGTTATTTCCAAGACAAGAATCTCGCAGCGGCTGCGAACGTTTCGAAGCTTTAACGCGATGCTCGCTCGCTCCGCTCGCTCGAAAATAAAAATAGCCTAACCCAAAACCAATCCCTATCGCGTTCTTTCCTCGATTTTTATTCGATTATGCGAACGTGCGGGATCGGTTTTGGGTTAGGCTAGATTCTCACGAGCGAGCGCAGCGAGCGAGCAACGATCGCAATTTCCATACTCTTTAAACGTATATATTTTCATCGAGAGTTTCATAGTCGAAAAACGTTTCTCCGCGTGCAAGGGTGGTGCGCTGGCGCGCACGGCGCGTCTCGCCTCTCAAGCGTACCTATAGAGAATGGTATCTACTTCGCCGCCTACCCGCGACTCGGGGTGTGCGCGCGTAGCGCTAGCGGCAGCGACAAAGTCCAGAGGCGTATTGCTTTTCACAACAACATTGATATACGCTGTTGGAGCTAGAATTACCGTGGCTGCTGGCACCAGACTTGCCCTGCAATTGGTTCTCGTTAAAGGATTTAAAGTGTACTCACTCCGATTACGGGGCCTCGGATGAGTCCCGTATCGTTATCTTTCGTCACTACCTCCCCGTGCCGGGAGTGGGTAATTAGCGCAAGTGCTGCCTTCCTTGGATGTCGTAGTTGCTTCTCAGGCACTCTCTCCGGAATCGAACCCTGATTCCCCGTTACCCGTTACAACCATGGTAGGCGCAAAACCTACCATCGACAGTTGATAAGGCATTTGAGAGATTCGTCGCCGGTGCTAGATGACCATGCGATCAGCACAAAGTTATTCAGAGTCACCAAAATAAACGATGGACGGACAGACGAGCCATCCGCCACCGATTGGTTTTGATCTAATAAAAGCATTCCTACCATCTCTGATCGGAATCTGTTTGCATGTATTAGCTCTAAAATTACCACAGTTATCCGAGTAAATGTAAGCATGATCTAACAAACCATAACTGATTTAATGAGCCATTCGCGGTTTCACCTTAATGCGGCATGTACTGAGACATGCATGGCTTAATCTTTGCGACAAGCATATGACTACCGGCAGGATCAACCAGGGATCTTATTCTTTATAACTTTATGTATTAGCCAATTTTAAGTTTAAGTTCTCTCCGTGTCGTAGGTGGGACGTAAACACCGTACGACGAGACACTTTTCTCTCCTCTCTCATCTCTTTAGTGGCGTTTGACACCCATATTCAGTAAAATTTTCAAACGCCACTACACTCCTCTTCCACTCGCCCCTTCTTCTCTCACAATCATCGTGTATATCATACAGAGATTCGTACTTCACGATACAATTCTGTAGATAAAACTTTAATATTTCGTACTTGTTCGAAATTTCTCTCCTCAACACTCTCTTTCTTTCTTTGCCACTTTTATATATCTCTTTATAGCGTTAAAGCACCTATCACCTCACGCTGAACGAACAAGCGCGTATGCCAGTGCATGCTGATCATTTGAAAACCTTTGATATTTTTTTCGTCAACGTCGCGCGTAGAAGACATACTAGACAAGCTAGCACGCTCTACGCCATCCAAAGTTATTCTCTTACTGCGATAGAACGCAGAGAGATTTTTATATAACAGACGATTAGTCTTTTCGTTGAATCGATACTCTGTTAGTACAAGCACACACGTAAATAACTTTTGTTAAGTACGTGCACACAGGTCACCAGCTTCCCGACTAAGGGGAAGCTCGCCACGATATCTGGTCATTATGTCCAGGACATCGACCCGCGGCGCTGCAGTGTAGAGAAAAAACCAGTACGAGAACGGCGAAACAGTCGAGAAATAGCGAAAAATTCACTAAGACTCGAGGAGCGGTGACTGAATTCTCAACCGAGGCCGTAGAATAGCCACGCGCTCAACGCTGCTCCGACCGAACCGTCCGGCTCGACGTCTCTCTTATAGATACGAAGGCGTCGTCCGGATGGTCGGCGCCGGCCGGGCTAGCGGCCGCGCGCTTATGGTGCAAAACCTCCGTAGCAACGTACCGTTCGGAAGGAACGCTGGAACTTAGTCGCGCGAATGCTCGATCATTACTATACAAAGGCCATATCCAACCATCGAATTATTTTCACAGACGCGTTATTAACGTAATATAAATGGATTTTTACCAAAAAATTAATCTTTTTTTCATCGTAAAATTGCATCAGTAAACATAATGGTTTATCGACTTGGGACAAAAATAAAGTTAATAGTCGATTAGAATACGTTAAGATAAGTAGAAATATGCAAAAAAATATATACCTTGTAACATTAATTATCGAAAAAATTACAAAAATATCGCAGTCGTAACAGTCCGTCGAAGTCTAATTTTTTAAAAAATTCGACAAAAATGATTTATCCCGATGCATTTAATAGAGACGAAACGATTTCTGTAAAAAATTCATACCTTATAACGCTTTTCAACGAAATAATGAGAAATAATCTTTTCGGTCGCATCGAACCGGCCGAAACTTTTCTAAGTTCCAACGTCCAACGGCGCATCGGTCCAAACTTAAAAGACATTAAAATAATAAAATAAACGCTTAATAACTATGCATTTTATCTACATACGTCGATTTATGCTAAAATATTCCTACCTTATAACGCTTTTTAACGAAATAACTCGAAAAAACTTTCCGACTTGGAAATTTTTCTAAGTCCCAGACGTAGAAATCGTAACTTTTTAAACGCTCCAGGGATAAAATAAACGCTTAATCCCTATGTATTTCGTCGAGATGCATCGATTTAAGCAAAAATATTCGTACCATATGACGCTTTCTTACGAGTTATTGGGAAAGGAATGTGCGGTGTTTTCGGAGCGGTGTAACAATACTCACCGTTCCAACCTGCCGCTCGTGTCGGTCCGACCGATGGAATTTTTTCACAAAAATAAAAAGAAATCGTTACGTTCGACCAGAGTACGTCGAACTGTAACGATTCCGCTAAACATATCTATACGTCATAACGCTTTTTAACGAGTTATTTCCAAGACAAGAATCTCGCAGCGGCTGCGAACGTTTCGAAGCTTTAACGCGATGCTCGCTCGCTCCGCTCGCTCGAAAATAAAAATAGCCTAACCCAAAACCAATCCCTATCGCGTTCTTTCCTCGATTTTTATTCGATTATGCGAACGTGCGGGATCGGTTTTGGGTTAGGCTAGATTCTCACGAGCGAGCGCAGCGAGCGAGCAACGATCGCAATTTCCATACTCTTTAAACGTATATATTTTCATCGAGAGTTTCATAGTCGAAAAACGTTTCTCCGCGTGCAAGGGTGGTGCGCTGGCGCGCACGGCGCGTCTCGCCTCTCAAGCGTACCTATAGAGAATGGTATCTACTTCGCCGCCTACCCGCGACTCGGGGTGTGCGCGCGTAGCGCTAGCGGCAGCGACAAAGTCCAGAGGCGTATTGCTTTTCACAACAACATTGATATACGCTGTTGGAGCTAGAATTACCGTGGCTGCTGGCACCAGACTTGCCCTGCAATTGGTTCTCGTTAAAGGATTTAAAGTGTACTCACTCCGATTACGGGGCCTCGGATGAGTCCCGTATCGTTATCTTTCGTCACTACCTCCCCGTGCCGGGAGTGGGTAATTAGCGCAAGTGCTGCCTTCCTTGGATGTCGTAGTTGCTTCTCAGGCACTCTCTCCGGAATCGAACCCTGATTCCCCGTTACCCGTTACAACCATGGTAGGCGCAAAACCTACCATCGACAGTTGATAAGGCATTTGAGAGATTCGTCGCCGGTGCTAGATGACCATGCGACCAGCACAAAGTTATTCAGAGTCACCAAAATAAACGATGGACGGACAGACGAGCCATCCGCCACCGATTGGTTTTGATCTAATAAAAGCATTCCTACCATCTCTGATCGGAATCTGTTTGCATGTATTAGCTCTAAAATTACCACAGTTATCCGAGTAAATGTAAGCATGATCTAACAAACCATAACTGATTTAATGAGCCATTCGCGGTTTCACCTTAATGCGGCATGTACTGAGACATGCATGGCTTAATCTTTGCGACAAGCATATGACTACCGGCAGGATCAACCAGGGATCTTATTCTTTATAACTTTATGTATTAGCCAATTTTAAGTTTAAGTTCTCTCCGTGTCGTAGGTGGGACGTAAACACCGTACGACGAGACACTTTTCTCTCCTCTCTCATCTCTTTAGTGGCGTTTGACACCCATATTCAGTAAAATTTTCAAACGCCACTACACTCCTCTTCCACTCGCCCCTTCTTCTCTCACAATCATCGTGTATATCATACAGAGATTCGTACTTCACGATACAATTCTGTAGATAAAACTTTAATATTTCGTACTTGTTCGAAATTTCTCTCCTCAACACTCTCTTTCTTTCTTTGCCACTTTTATATATCTCTTTATAGCGTTAAAGCACCTATCACCTCACGCTGAACGAACAAGCGCGTATGCCAGTGCATGCTGATCATTTGAAAACCTTTGATATTTTTTTCGTCAACGTCGCGCGTAGAAGACATACTAGACAAGCTAGCACGCTCTACGCCATCCAAAGTTATTCTCTTACTGCGATAGAACGCAGAGAGATTTTTATATAACAGACGATTAGTCTTTTCGTTGAATCGATACTCTGTTAGTACAAGCACACACGTAAATAACTTTTGTTAAGTACGTGCACACAGGTCACCAGCTTCCCGACTAAGGGGAAGCTCGCCACGATATCTGGTCATTATGTCCAGGACATCGACCCGCGGCGCTGCAGTGTAGAGAAAAAACCAGTACGAGAACGGCGAAACAGTCGAGAAATAGCGAAAAATTCACTAAGACTCGAGGAGCGGTGACTGAATTCTCAACCGAGGCCGTAGAATAGCCACGCGCTCAACGCTGCTCCGACCGAACCGTCCGGCTCGACGTCTCTCTTATAGATACGAAGGCGTCGTCCGGATGGTCGGCGCCGGCCGGGCTAGCGGCCGCGCGCTTATGGTGCAAAACCTCCGTAGCAACGTACCGTTCGGAAGGAACGCTGGAACTTAGTCGCGCGAATGCTCGATCATTACTATACAAAGGCCATATCCAACCATCGAATTATTTTCACAGACGCGTTATTAACGTAATATAAATGGATTTTTACCAAAAAATTAATCTTTTTTTCATCGTAAAATTGCATCAGTAAACATAATGGTTTATCGACTTGGGACAAAAATAAAGTTAATAGTCGATTAGAATACGTTAAGATAAGTAGAAATATGCAAAAAAATATATACCTTGTAACATTAATTATCGAAAAAATTACAAAAATATCGCAGTCGTAACAGTCCGTCGAAGTCTAATTTTTTAAAAAATTCGACAAAAATGATTTATCCCGATGCATTTAATAGAGACGAAACGATTTCTGTAAAAAATTCATACCTTATAACGCTTTTCAACGAAATAATGAGAAATAATCTTTTCGGTCGCATCGAACCGGCCGAAACTTTTCTAAGTTCCAACGTCCAACGGCGCATCGGTCCAAACTTAAAAGACATTAAAATAATAAAATAAACGCTTAATAACTATGCATTTTATCTACATACGTCGATTTATGCTAAAATATTCCTACCTTATAACGCTTTTTAACGAAATAACTCGAAAAAACTTTCCGACTTGGAAATTTTTCTAAGTCCCAGACGTAGAAATCGTAACTTTTTAAACGCTCCAGGGATAAAATAAACGCTTAATCCCTATGTATTTCGTCGAGATGCATCGATTTAAGCAAAAATATTCGTACCATATGACGCTTTCTTACGAGTTATTGGGAAAGGAATGTGCGGTGTTTTCGGAGCGGTGTAACAATACTCACCGTTCCAACCTGCCGCTCGTGTCGGTCCGACCGATGGAATTTTTTCACAAAAATAAAAAGAAATCGTTACGTTCGACCAGAGTACGTCGAACTGTAACGATTCCGCTAAACATATCTATACGTCATAACGCTTTTTAACGAGTTATTTCCAAGACAAGAATCTCGCAGCGGCTGCGAACGTTTCGAAGCTTTAACGCGATGCTCGCTCGCTCCGCTCGCTCGAAAATAAAAATAGCCTAACCCAAAACCAATCCCTATCGCGTTCTTTCCTCGATTTTTATTCGATTATGCGAACGTGCGGGATCGGTTTTGGGTTAGGCTAGATTCTCACGAGCGAGCGCAGCGAGCGAGCAACGATCGCAATTTCCATACTCTTTAAACGTATATATTTTCATCGAGAGTTTCATAGTCGAAAAACGTTTCTCCGCGTGCAAGGGTGGTGCGCTGGCGCGCACGGCGCGTCTCGCCTCTCAAGCGTACCTATAGAGAATGGTATCTACTTCGCCGCCTACCCGCGACTCGGGGTGTGCGCGCGTAGCGCTAGCGGCAGCGACAAAGTCCAGAGGCGTATTGCTTTTCACAACAACATTGATATACGCTGTTGGAGCTAGAATTACCGTGGCTGCTGGCACCAGACTTGCCCTGCAATTGGTTCTCGTTAAAGGATTTAAAGTGTACTCACTCCGATTACGGGGCCTCGGATGAGTCCCGTATCGTTATCTTTCGTCACTACCTCCCCGTGCCGGGAGTGGGTAATTAGCGCAAGTGCTGCCTTCCTTGGATGTCGTAGTTGCTTCTCAGGCACTCTCTCCGGAATCGAACCCTGATTCCCCGTTACCCGTTACAACCATGGTAGGCGCAAAACCTACCATCGACAGTTGATAAGGCATTTGAGAGATTCGTCGCCGGTGCTAGATGACCATGCGATCAGCACAAAGTTATTCAGAGTCACCAAAATAAACGATGGACGGACAGACGAGCCATCCGCCACCGATTGGTTTTGATCTAATAAAAGCATTCCTACCATCTCTGATCGGAATCTGTTTGCATGTATTAGCTCTAAAATTACCACAGTTATCCGAGTAAATGTAAGCATGATCTAACAAACCATAACTGATTTAATGAGCCATTCGCGGTTTCACCTTAATGCGGCATGTACTGAGACATGCATGGCTTAATCTTTGCGACAAGCATATGACTACCGGCAGGATCAACCAGGGATCTTATTCTTTATAACTTTATGTATTAGCCAATTTTAAGTTTAAGTTCTCTCCGTGTCGTAGGTGGGACGTAAACACCGTACGACGAGACACTTTTCTCTCCTCTCTCATCTCTTTAGTGGCGTTTGACACCCATATTCAGTAAAATTTTCAAACGCCACTACACTCCTCTTCCACTCGCCCCTTCTTCTCTCACAATCATCGTGTATATCATACAGAGATTCGTACTTCACGATACAATTCTGTAGATAAAACTTTAATATTTCGTACTTGTTCGAAATTTCTCTCCTCAACACTCTCTTTCTTTCTTTGCCACTTTTATATATCTCTTTATAGCGTTAAAGCACCTATCACCTCACGCTGAACGAACAAGCGCGTATGCCAGTGCATGCTGATCATTTGAAAACCTTTGATATTTTTTTCGTCAACGTCGCGCGTAGAAGACATACTAGACAAGCTAGCACGCTCTACGCCATCCAAAGTTATTCTCTTACTGCGATAGAACGCAGAGAGATTTTTATATAACAGACGATTAGTCTTTTCGTTGAATCGATACTCTGTTAGTACAAGCACACACGTAAATAACTTTTGTTAAGTACGTGCACACAGGTCACCAGCTTCCCGACTAAGGGGAAGCTCGCCACGATATCTGGTCATTATGTCCAGGACATCGACCCGCGGCGCTGCAGTGTAGAGAAAAAACCAGTACGAGAACGGCGAAACAGTCGAGAAATAGCGAAAAATTCACTAAGACTCGAGGAGCGGTGACTGAATTCTCAACCGAGGCCGTAGAATAGCCACGCGCTCAACGCTGCTCCGACCGAACCGTCCGGCTCGACGTCTCTCTTATAGATACGAAGGCGTCGTCCGGATGGTCGGCGCCGGCCGGGCTAGCGGCCCGCGCGCTTATGGTGCAAAACCTCCGTAGCAACGTACCGTTCGGAAGGAACGCTGGAACTTAGTCGCGCGAATGCTCGATCATTACTATACAAAGGCCATATCCAACCATCGAATTATTTTCACAGACGCGTTATTAACGTAATATAAATGGATTTTTACCAAAAAATTAATCTTTTTTTCATCGTAAAATTGCATCAGTAAACATAATGGTTTATCGACTTGGGGACAAAAATAAAGTTAATAGTCGATTAGAATACGTTAAGATAAGTAGAAATATGCAAAAAAATTATACCTTGTAACATTAATTATCGAAAAAATTACAAAAATATCGCAGTCGTAACAGTCCGTCGAAGTCTAATTTTTTAAAAATTCGACAAAAATGATTTATCCCGATGCATTTAATAGAGACGAAACGATTTCTGTAAAAAATTCATACCTTATAACGCTTTTCAACGAAATAATGAGAAATAATCTTTTCGGTCGCATCGAACCGGCCGAAACTTTTCTAAGTTCCAACGTCCAACGGCGCATCGGTCCAAACTTAAAAGACATTAAAATAATAAAATAAACGCTTAATAACTATGCATTTTATCTACATACGTCGATTTATGCTAAAATATTCCTACCTTATAACGCTTTTTAACGAAATAACTCGAAAAAAACTTTCCGACTTGGAAATTTTTCTAAGTCCCAGACGTAGAAATCGTAACTTTTTAAACGCTCCAGGGATAAAATAAACGCTTAATCCCTATGTATTTCGTCGAGATGCATCGATTTAAGCAAAAATATTCCCATATGACGCTTTCTTACGAGTTATTGGGAAAGGAATGTGCGGTGTTTTCGGAGCGGTGTAACAATACTCACCGTTCCAACCTGCCGCTCGTGTCGGTCCGACCGATGGAATTTTTTCACAAAAATAAAAAGAAATCGTTACGTTCGACCAGAGTACGTCGAACTGTAACGATTCCGCTAAACATATCTATACGTCATAACGCTTTTTAACGAGTTATTTCCAAGACAAGAATCTCGCAGCGGCTGCGAACGTTTCGAAGCTTTAACGCGATGCTCGCTCGCTCCGCTCGCTCGAAAATAAAAATAGCCTAACCCAAAACCAATCCCTATCGCGTTCTTTCCTCGATTTTTATTCGATTATGCGAACGTGCGGGATCGGTTTTGGGTTAGGCTAGATTCTCACGAGCGAGCGCAGCGAGCGAGCAACGATCGCAATTTCCATACTCTTTAAACGTATATATTTTCATCGAGAGTTTCATAGTCGAAAAACGTTTCTCCGCGTGCAAGGGTGGTGCGCTGGCGCGCACGGCGCGTCTCGCCTCTCAAGCGTACCTATAGAGAATGGTATCTACTTCGCCGCCTACCCGCGACTCGGGGTGTGCGCGCGTAGCGCTAGCGGCAGCGACAAAGTCCAGAGGCGTATTGCTTTTCACAACAACATTGATATACGCTGTTGGAGCTAGAATTACCGTGGCTGCTGGCACCAGACTTGCCCTGCAATTGGTTCTCGTTAAAGGATTTAAAGTGTACTCACTCCGATTACGGGGCCTCGGATGAGTCCCGTATCGTTATCTTTCGTCACTACCTCCCCGTGCCGGGAGTGGGTAATTAGCGCAAGTGCTGCCTTCCTTGGATGTCGTAGTTGCTTCTCAGGCACTCTCTCCGGAATCGAACCCTGATTCCCCGTTACCCGTTACAACCATGGTAGGCGCAAAACCTACCATCGACAGTTGATAAGGCATTTGAGAGATTCGTCGCCGGTGCTAGATGACCATGCGATCAGCACAAAGTTATTCAGAGTCACCAAAATAAACGATGGACGGACAGACGAGCCATCCGCCACCGATTGGTTTTGATCTAATAAAAGCATTCCTACCATCTCTGATCGGAATCTGTTTGCATGTATTAGCTCTAAAATTACCACAGTTATCCGAGTAAATGTAAGCATGATCTAACAAACCATAACTGATTTAATGAGCCATTCGCGGTTTCACCTTAATGCGGCATGTACTGAGACATGCATGGCTTAATCTTTGCGACAAGCATATGACTACCGGCAGGATCAACCAGGGATCTTATTCTTTATAACTTTATGTATTAGCCAATTTTAAGTTTAAGTTCTCTCCGTGTCGTAGGTGGGACGTAAACACCGTACGACGAGACACTTTTCTCTCCTCTCTCATCTCTTTAGTGGCGTTTGACACCCATATTCAGTAAAATTTTCAAACGCCACTACACTCCTCTTCCACTCGCCCCTTCTTCTCTCACAATCATCGTGTATATCATACAGAGATTCGTACTTCACGATACAATTCTGTAGATAAAACTTTAATATTTCGTACTTGTTCGAAATTTCTCTCCTCAACACTCTCTTTCTTTCTTTGCCACTTTTATATATCTCTTTATAGCGTTAAAGCACCTATCACCTCACGCTGAACGAACAAGCGCGTATGCCAGTGCATGCTGATCATTTGAAAACCTTTGATATTTTTTTCGTCAACGTCGCGCGTAGAAGACATACTAGACAAGCTAGCACGCTCTACGCCATCCAAAGTTATTCTCTTACTGCGATAGAACGCAGAGAGATTTTTATATAACAGACGATTAGTCTTTTCGTTGAATCGATACTCTGTTAGTACAAGCACACACGTAAATAACTTTTGTTAAGTACGTGCACACAGGTCACCAGCTTCCCGACTAAGGGGAAGCTCGCCACGATATCTGGTCATTATGTCCAGGACATCGACCCGCGGCGCTGCAGTGTAGAGAAAAAACCAGTACGAGAACGGCGAAACAGTCGAGAAATAGCGAAAAATTCACTAAGACTCGAGGAGCGGTGACTGAATTCTCAACCGAGGCCGTAGAATAGCCACGCGCTCAACGCTGCTCCGACCGAACCGTCCGGCTCGACGTCTCTCTTATAGATACGAAGGCGTCGTCCGGATGGTCGGCGCCGGCCGGGCTAGCGGCCGCGCGCTTATGGTGCAAAACCTCCGTAGCAACGTACCGTTCGGAAGGAACGCTGGAACTTAGTCGCGCGAATGCTCGATCATTACTATACAAAGGCCATATCCAACCATCGAATTATTTTCACAGACGCGTTATTAACGTAATATAAATGGATTTTTACCAAAAAATTAATCTTTTTTTCATCGTAAAATTGCATCAGTAAACATAATGGTTTATCGACTTGGGACAAAAATAAAGTTAATAGTCGATTAGAATACGTTAAGATAAGTAGAAATATGCAAAAAAATATATACCTTGTAACATTAATTATCGAAAAAATTACAAAAATATCGCAGTCGTAACAGTCCGTCGAAGTCTAATTTTTTAAAAAATTCGACAAAAATGATTTATCCCGATGCATTTAATAGAGACGAAACGATTTCTGTAAAAAATTCATACCTTATAACGCTTTTCAACGAAATAATGAGAAATAATCTTTTCGGTCGCATCGAACCGGCCGAAACTTTTCTAAGTTCCAACGTCCAACGGCGCATCGGTCCAAACTTAAAAGACATTAAAATAATAAAATAAACGCTTAATAACTATGCATTTTATCTACATACGTCGATTTATGCTAAAATATTCCTACCTTATAACGCTTTTTAACGAAATAACTCGAAAAAACTTTCCGACTTGGAAATTTTTCTAAGTCCCAGACGTAGAAATCGTAACTTTTTAAACGCTCCAGGGATAAAATAAACGCTTAATCCCTATGTATTTCGTCGAGATGCATCGATTTAAGCAAAAATATTCGTACCATATGACGCTTTCTTACGAGTTATTGGGAAAGGAATGTGCGGTGTTTTCGGAGCGGTGTAACAATACTCACCGTTCCAACCTGCCGCTCGTGTCGGTCCGACCGATGGAATTTTTTCACAAAAATAAAAAGAAATCGTTACGTTCGACCAGAGTACGTCGAACTGTAACGATTCCGCTAAACATATCTATACGTCATAACGCTTTTTAACGAGTTATTTCCAAGACAAGAATCTCGCAGCGGCTGCGAACGTTTCGAAGCTTTAACGCGATGCTCGCTCGCTCCGCTCGCTCGAAAATAAAAATAGCCTAACCCAAAACCAATCCCTATCGCGTTCTTTCCTCGATTTTTATTCGATTATGCGAACGTGCGGGATCGGTTTTGGGTTAGGCTAGATTCTCACGAGCGAGCGCAGCGAGCGAGCAACGATCGCAATTTCCATACTCTTTAAACGTATATATTTTCATCGAGAGTTTCATAGTCGAAAAACGTTTCTCCGCGTGCAAGGGTGGTGCGCTGGCGCGCACGGCGCGTCTCGCCTCTCAAGCGTACCTATAGAGAATGGTATCTACTTCGCCGCCTACCCGCGACTCGGGGTGTGCGCGCGTAGCGCTAGCGGCAGCGACAAAGTCCAGAGGCGTATTGCTTTTCACAACAACATTGATATACGCTGTTGGAGCTAGAATTACCGTGGCTGCTGGCACCAGACTTGCCCTGCAATTGGTTCTCGTTAAAGGATTTAAAGTGTACTCACTCCGATTACGGGGCCTCGGATGAGTCCCGTATCGTTATCTTTCGTCACTACCTCCCCGTGCCGGGAGTGGGTAATTAGCGCAAGTGCTGCCTTCCTTGGATGTCGTAGTTGCTTCTCAGGCACTCTCTCCGGAATCGAACCCTGATTCCCCGTTACCCGTTACAACCATGGTAGGCGCAAAACCTACCATCGACAGTTGATAAGGCATTTGAGAGATTCGTCGCCGGTGCTAGATGACCATGCGATCAGCACAAAGTTATTCAGAGTCACCAAAATAAACGATGGACGGACAGACGAGCCATCCGCCACCGATTGGTTTTGATCTAATAAAAGCATTCCTACCATCTCTGATCGGAATCTGTTTGCATGTATTAGCTCTAAAATTACCACAGTTATCCGAGTAAATGTAAGCATGATCTAACAAACCATAACTGATTTAATGAGCCATTCGCGGTTTCACCTTAATGCGGCATGTACTGAGACATGCATGGCTTAATCTTTGCGACAAGCATATGACTACCGGCAGGATCAACCAGGGATCTTATTCTTTATAACTTTATGTATTAGCCAATTTTAAGTTTAAGTTCTCTCCGTGTCGTAGGTGGGACGTAAACACCGTACGACGAGACACTTTTCTCTCCTCTCTCATCTCTTTAGTGGCGTTTGACACCCATATTCAGTAAAATTTTCAAACGCCACTACACTCCTCTTCCACTCGCCCCTTCTTCTCTCACAATCATCGTGTATATCATACAGAGATTCGTACTTCACGATACAATTCTGTAGATAAAACTTTAATATTTCGTACTTGTTCGAAATTTCTCTCCTCAACACTCTCTTTCTTTCTTTGCCACTTTTATATATCTCTTTATAGCGTTAAAGCACCTATCACCTCACGCTGAACGAACAAGCGCGTATGCCAGTGCATGCTGATCATTTGAAAACCTTTGATATTTTTTTCGTCAACGTCGCGCGTAGAAGACATACTAGACAAGCTAGCACGCTCTACGCCATCCAAAGTTATTCTCTTACTGCGATAGAACGCAGAGAGATTTTTATATAACAGACGATTAGTCTTTTCGTTGAATCGATACTCTGTTAGTACAAGCACACACGTAAATAACTTTTGTTAAGTACGTGCACACAGGTCACCAGCTTCCCGACTAAGGGGAAGCTCGCCACGATATCTGGTCATTATGTCCAGGACATCGACCCGCGGCGCTGCAGTGTAGAGAAAAAACCAGTACGAGAACGGCGAAACAGTCGAGAAATAGCGAAAAATTCACTAAGACTCGAGGAGCGGTGACTGAATTCTCAACCGAGGCCGTAGAATAGCCACGCGCTCAACGCTGCTCCGACCGAACCGTCCGGCTCGACGTCTCTCTTATAGATACGAAGGCGTCGTCCGGATGGTCGGCGCCGGCCGGGCTAGCGGCCGCGCGCTTATGGTGCAAAACCTCCGTAGCAACGTACCGTTCGGAAGGAACGCTGGAACTTAGTCGCGCGAATGCTCGATCATTACTATACAAAGGCCATATCCAACCATCGAATTATTTTCACAGACGCGTTATTAACGTAATATAAATGGATTTTTACCAAAAAATTAATCTTTTTTTCATCGTAAAATTGCATCAGTAAACATAATGGTTTATCGACTTGGGACAAAAATAAAGTTAATAGTCGATTAGAATACGTTAAGATAAGTAGAAATATGCAAAAAAATATATACCTTGTAACATTAATTATCGAAAAAATTACAAAAATATCGCAGTCGTAACAGTCCGTCGAAGTCTAATTTTTTAAAAAATTCGACAAAAATGATTTATCCCGATGCATTTAATAGAGACGAAACGATTTCTGTAAAAAATTCATACCTTATAACGCTTTTCAACGAAATAATGAGAAATAATCTTTTCGGTCGCATCGAACCGGCCGAAACTTTTCTAAGTTCCAACGTCCAACGGCGCATCGGTCCAAACTTAAAAGACATTAAAATAATAAAATAAACGCTTAATAACTATGCATTTTATCTACATACGTCGATTTATGCTAAAATATTCCTACCTTATAACGCTTTTTAACGAAATAACTCGAAAAAACTTTCCGACTTGGAAATTTTTCTAAGTCCCAGACGTAGAAATCGTAACTTTTTAAACGCTCCAGGGATAAAATAAACGCTTAATCCCTATGTATTTCGTCGAGATGCATCGATTTAAGCAAAAATATTCGTACCATATGACGCTTTCTTACGAGTTATTGGGAAAGGAATGTGCGGTGTTTTCGGAGCGGTGTAACAATACTCACCGTTCCAACCTGCCGCTCGTGTCGGTCCGACCGATGGAATTTTTTCACAAAAATAAAAAGAAATCGTTACGTTCGACCAGAGTACGTCGAACTGTAACGATTCCGCTAAACATATCTATACGTCATAACGCTTTTTAACGAGTTATTTCCAAGACAAGAATCTCGCAGCGGCTGCGAACGTTTCGAAGCTTTAACGCGATGCTCGCTCGCTCCGCTCGCTCGAAAATAAAAATAGCCTAACCCAAAACCAATCCCTATCGCGTTCTTTCCTCGATTTTTATTCGATTATGCGAACGTGCGGGATCGGTTTTGGGTTAGGCTAGATTCTCACGAGCGAGCGCAGCGAGCGAGCAACGATCGCAATTTCCATACTCTTTAAACGTATATATTTTCATCGAGAGTTTCATAGTCGAAAAACGTTTCTCCGCGTGCAAGGGTGGTGCGCTGGCGCGCACGGCGCGTCTCGCCTCTCAAGCGTACCTATAGAGAATGGTATCTACTTCGCCGCCTACCCGCGACTCGGGGTGTGCGCGCGTAGCGCTAGCGGCAGCGACAAAGTCCAGAGGCGTATTGCTTTTCACAACAACATTGATATACGCTGTTGGAGCTAGAATTACCGTGGCTGCTGGCACCAGACTTGCCCTGCAATTGGTTCTCGTTAAAGGATTTAAAGTGTACTCACTCCGATTACGGGGCCTCGGATGAGTCCCGTATCGTTATCTTTCGTCACTACCTCCCCGTGCCGGGAGTGGGTAATTAGCGCAAGTGCTGCCTTCCTTGGATGTCGTAGTTGCTTCTCAGGCACTCTCTCCGGAATCGAACCCTGATTCCCCGTTACCCGTTACAACCATGGTAGGCGCAAAACCTACCATCGACAGTTGATAAGGCATTTGAGAGATTCGTCGCCGGTGCTAGATGACCATGCGATCAGCACAAAGTTATTCAGAGTCACCAAAATAAACGATGGACGGACAGACGAGCCATCCGCCACCGATTGGTTTTGATCTAATAAAAGCATTCCTACCATCTCTGATCGGAATCTGTTTGCATGTATTAGCTCTAAAATTACCACAGTTATCCGAGTAAATGTAAGCATGATCTAACAAACCATAACTGATTTAATGAGCCATTCGCGGTTTCACCTTAATGCGGCATGTACTGAGACATGCATGGCTTAATCTTTGCGACAAGCATATGACTACCGGCAGGATCAACCAGGGATCTTATTCTTTATAACTTTATGTATTAGCCAATTTTAAGTTTAAGTTCTCTCCGTGTCGTAGGTGGGACGTAAACACCGTACGACGAGACACTTTTCTCTCCTCTCTCATCTCTTTAGTGGCGTTTGACACCCATATTCAGTAAAATTTTCAAACGCCACTACACTCCTCTTCCACTCGCCCCTTCTTCTCTCACAATCATCGTGTATATCATACAGAGATTCGTACTTCACGATACAATTCTGTAGATAAAACTTTAATATTTCGTACTTGTTCGAAATTTCTCTCCTCAACACTCTCTTTCTTTCTTTGCCACTTTTATATATCTCTTTATAGCGTTAAAGCACCTATCACCTCACGCTGAACGAACAAGCGCGTATGCCAGTGCATGCTGATCATTTGAAAACCTTTGATATTTTTTTCGTCAACGTCGCGCGTAGAAGACATACTAGACAAGCTAGCACGCTCTACGCCATCCAAAGTTATTCTCTTACTGCGATAGAACGCAGAGAGATTTTTATATAACAGACGATTAGTCTTTTCGTTGAATCGATACTCTGTTAGTACAAGCACACACGTAAATAACTTTTGTTAAGTACGTGCACACAGGTCACCAGCTTCCCGACTAAGGGGAAGCTCGCCACGATATCTGGTCATTATGTCCAGGACATCGACCCGCGGCGCTGCAGTGTAGAGAAAAAACCAGTACGAGAACGGCGAAACAGTCGAGAAATAGCGAAAAATTCACTAAGACTCGAGGAGCGGTGACTGAATTCTCAACCGAGGCCGTAGAATAGCCACGCGCTCAACGCTGCTCCGACCGAACCGTCCGGCTCGACGTCTCTCTTATAGATACGAAGGCGTCGTCCGGATGGTCGGCGCCGGCCGGGCTAGCGGCCGCGCGCTTATGGTGCAAAACCTCCGTAGCAACGTACCGTTCGGAAGGAACGCTGGAACTTAGTCGCGCGAATGCTCGATCATTACTATACAAAGGCCATATCCAACCATCGAATTATTTTCACAGACGCGTTATTAACGTAATATAAATGGATTTTTACCAAAAAATTAATCTTTTTTTCATCGTAAAATTGCATCAGTAAACATAATGGTTTATCGACTTGGGACAAAAATAAAGTTAATAGTCGATTATAATACGTTAAGATAAGTAGAAATATGCAAAAAAATATATACCTTGTAACATTAATTATCGAAAAAATTACAAAAATATCGCAGTCGTAACAGTCCGTCGAAGTCTAATTTTTTAAAAAATTCGACAAAAATGATTTATCCCGATGCATTTAATAGAGACGAAACGATTTCTGTAAAAAATTCATACCTTATAACGCTTTTCAACGAAATAATGAGAAATAATCTTTTCGGTCGCATCGAACCGGCCGAAACTTTTCTAAGTTCCAACGTCCAACGGCGCATCGGTCCAAACTTAAAAGACATTAAAATAATAAAATAAACGCTTAATAACTATGCATTTTATCTACATACGTCGATTTATGCTAAAATATTCCTACCTTATAACGCTTTTTAACGAAATAACTCGAAAAAACTTTCCGACTTGGAAATTTTTCTAAGTCCCAGACGTAGAAATCGTAACTTTTTAAACGCTCCAGGGATAAAATAAACGCTTAATCCCTATGTATTTCGTCGAGATGCATCGATTTAAGCAAAAATATTCGTACCATATGACGCTTTCTTACGAGTTATTGGGAAAGGAATGTGCGGTGTTTTCGGAGCGGTGTAACAATACTCACCGTTCCAACCTGCCGCTCGTGTCGGTCCGACCGATGGAATTTTTTCACAAAAATAAAAAGAAATCGTTACGTTCGACCAGAGTACGTCGAACTGTAACGATTCCGCTAAACATATCTATACGTCATAACGCTTTTTAACGAGTTATTTCCAAGACAAGAATCTCGCAGCGGCTGCGAACGTTTCGAAGCTTTAACGCGATGCTCGCTCGCTCCGCTCGCTCGAAAATAAAAATAGCCTAACCCAAAACCAATCCCTATCGCGTTCTTTCCTCGATTTTTATTCGATTATGCGAACGTGCGGGATCGGTTTTGGGTTAGGCTAGATTCTCACGAGCGAGCGCAGCGAGCGAGCAACGATCGCAATTTCCATACTCTTTAAACGTATATATTTTCATCGAGAGTTTCATAGTCGAAAAACGTTTCTCCGCGTGCAAGGGTGGTGCGCTGGCGCGCACGGCGCGTCTCGCCTCTCAAGCGTACCTATAGAGAATGGTATCTACTTCGCCGCCTACCCGCGACTCGGGGTGTGCGCGCGTAGCGCTAGCGGCAGCGACAAAGTCCAGAGGCGTATTGCTTTTCACAACAACATTGATATACGCTGTTGGAGCTAGAATTACCGTGGCTGCTGGCACCAGACTTGCCCTGCAATTGGTTCTCGTTAAAGGATTTAAAGTGTACTCACTCCGATTACGGGGCCTCGGATGAGTCCCGTATCGTTATCTTTCGTCACTACCTCCCCGTGCCGGGAGTGGGTAATTAGCGCAAGTGCTGCCTTCCTTGGATGTCGTAGTTGCTTCTCAGGCACTCTCTCCGGAATCGAACCCTGATTCCCCGTTACCCGTTACAACCATGGTAGGCGCAAAACCTACCATCGACAGTTGATAAGGCATTTGAGAGATTCGTCGCCGGTGCTAGATGACCATGCGATCAGCACAAAGTTATTCAGAGTCACCAAAATAAACGATGGACGGACAGACGAGCCATCCGCCACCGATTGGTTTTGATCTAATAAAAGCATTCCTACCATCTCTGATCGGAATCTGTTTGCATGTATTAGCTCTAAAATTACCACAGTTATCCGAGTAAATGTAAGCATGATCTAACAAACCATAACTGATTTAATGAGCCATTCGCGGTTTCACCTTAATGCGGCATGTACTGAGACATGCATGGCTTAATCTTTGCGACAAGCATATGACTACCGGCAGGATCAACCAGGGATCTTATTCTTTATAACTTTATGTATTAGCCAATTTTAAGTTTAAGTTCTCTCCGTGTCGTAGGTGGGACGTAAACACCGTACGACGAGACACTTTTCTCTCCTCTCTCATCTCTTTAGTGGCGTTTGACACCCATATTCAGTAAAATTTTCAAACGCCACTACACTCCTCTTCCACTCGCCCCTTCTTCTCTCACAATCATCGTGTATATCATACAGAGATTCGTACTTCACGATACAATTCTGTAGATAAAACTTTAATATTTCGTACTTGTTCGAAATTTCTCTCCTCAACACTCTCTTTCTTTCTTTGCCACTTTTATATATCTCTTTATAGCGTTAAAGCACCTATCACCTCACGCTGAACGAACAAGCGCGTATGCCAGTGCATGCTGATCATTTGAAAACCTTTGATATTTTTTTCGTCAACGTCGCGCGTAGAAGACATACTAGACAAGCTAGCACGCTCTACGCCATCCAAAGTTATTCTCTTACTGCGATAGAACGCAGAGAGATTTTTATATAACAGACGATTAGTCTTTTCGTTGAATCGATACTCTGTTAGTACAAGCACACACGTAAATAACTTTTGTTAAGTACGTGCACACAGGTCACCAGCTTCCCGACTAAGGGGAAGCTCGCCACGATATCTGGTCATTATGTCCAGGACATCGACCCGCGGCGCTGCAGTGTAGAGAAAAAACCAGTACGAGAACGGCGAAACAGTCGAGAAATAGCGAAAAATTCACTAAGACTCGAGGAGCGGTGACTGAATTCTCAACCGAGGCCGTAGAATAGCCACGCGCTCAACGCTGCTCCGACCGAACCGTCCGGCTCGACGTCTCTCTTATAGATACGAAGGCGTCGTCCGGATGGTCGGCGCCGGCCGGGCTAGCGGCCGCGCGCTTATGGTGCAAAACCTCCGTAGCAACGTACCGTTCGGAAGGAACGCTGGAACTTAGTCGCGCGAATGCTCGATCATTACTATACAAAGGCCATATCCAACCATCGAATTATTTTCACAGACGCGTTATTAACGTAATATAAATGGATTTTTACCAAAAAATTAATCTTTTTTTCATCGTAAAATTGCATCAGTAAACATAATGGTTTATCGACTTGGGACAAAAATAAAGTTAATAGTCGATTAGAATACGTTAAGATAAGTAGAAATATGCAAAAAAATATATACCTTGTAACATTAATTATCGAAAAAATTACAAAAATATCGCAGTCGTAACAGTCCGTCGAAGTCTAATTTTTTAAAAAATTCGACAAAAATGCTTTATCCCGATGCATTTAATAGAGACGAAACGATTTCTGTAAAAAATTCATACCTTATAACGCTTTTCAACGAAATAATGAGAAATAATCTTTTCGGTCGCATCGAACCGGCCGAAATTTTTCTAAGTTCCAACGTCCAACGGCGCATCGGTCCAAACTTAAAAGACATTAAAATAATAAAATAAACGCTTAATAACTATGCATTTTATCTACATACGTCGATTTATGCTAAAATATTCCTACCTTATAACGCTTTTTAACGAAATAACTCGAAAAAACTTTCCGACTTGGAAATTTTTCTAAGTCCCAGACGTAGAAATCGTAACTTTTTTAAACGCTCCAGGGATAAAATAAACGCTTAATCCCTATGTATTTCGTCGAGATGCATCGATTTAAGCAAAAATATTCGTACCATATGACGCTTTCTTACGAGTTATTGGGAAAGGAATGTGCGGTGTTTTCGGAGCGGTGTAACAATACTCACCGTTCCAACCTGCCGCTCGTGTCGGTCCGACCGATGGAATTTTTTCACAAAAATAAAAAGAAATCGTTACGTTCGACCAGAGTACGTCGAACTGTAACGATTCCGCTAAACATATCTATACGTCATAACGCTTTTTAACGAGTTATTTCCAAGACAAGAATCTCGCAGCGGCTGCGAACGTTTCGAAGCTTTAACGCGATGCTCGCTCGCTCCGCTCGCTCGAAAATAAAAATAGCCTAACCCAAAACCAATCCCTATCGCGTTCTTTCCTCGATTTTTATTCGATTATGCGAACGTGCGGGATCGGTTTTGGGTTAGGCTAGATTCTCACGAGCGAGCGCAGCGAGCGAGCAACGATCGCAATTTCCATACTCTTTAAACGTATATATTTTCATCGAGAGTTTCATAGTCGAAAAACGTTTCTCCGCGTGCAAGGATGGTGCGCTGGCGCGCACGGCGCGTCCTCGCCTCTCAAGCGTACCTATAGAGAATGGTATCTACTTCGCCGCCTACCCGCGACTCGGGGTGTGCGCGCGTAGCGCTAGCGGCAGCGACAAAGTCCAGAGGCGTATTGCTTTTCACAACAACATTGATATACGCTGTTGGAGCTAGAATTACCGTGGCTGCTGGCACCAGACTTGCCCTGCAATTGGTTCTCGTTAAAGGATTTAAAGTGTACTCACTCCGATTACGGGGCCTCGGATGAGTCCCGTATCGTTATCTTTCGTCACTACCTCCCCGTGCCGGGAGTGGGTAATTAGCGCAAGTGCTGCCTTCCTTGGATGTCGTAGTTGCTTCTCAGGCACTCTCTCCGGAATCGAACCCTGATTCCCCGTTACCCGTTACAACCATGGTAGGCGCAAAACCTACCATCGACAGTTGATAAGGCATTTGAGAGATTCGTCGCCGGTTGCTAGATGACCATGCGATCAGCACAAAGTTATTCAGAGTCACCAAAATAAACGATGGACGGACAGACGAGCCATCCGCCACCGATTGGTTTTGATCTAATAAAAGCATTCCTACCATCTCTGATCGGAATCTGTTTGCATGTATTAGCTCTAAAATTACCACAGTTATCCGAGTAAATGTAAGCATGATCTAACAACCATAACTGATTTAATGAGCCATTCGCGGTTTCACCTTAATGCGGCATGTACTGAGACATGCATGGGCTTAATCTTTGCGACAAGCATATGACTACCGGCAGGATCAACCAGGATCTTATTCTTTATAACTTTATGTATTAGCCAATTTTAAGTTTAAGTTCTCTCCGTGTCGTAGGTGGGACGTAAACACCGTACGACGAGACACTTTTCTCTCCTCTCTCATCTCTTTAGTGGCGTTTGACACCCATATTCAGTAAAATTTTCAAACGCCACTACACTCCTCTTCCACTCGCCCCTTCTTCTCTCACAATCATCGTGTATATCATACAGAGATTCGTACTTCACGATACAATTCTGTAGATAAAACTTTAATATTTCGTACTTGTTCGAAATTTCTCTCCTCAACACTCTCTTTCTTTCTTTGCCACTTTTATATATCTCTTTATAGCGTTAAAGCACCTATCACCTCACGCTGAACGAACAAGCGCGTATGCCAGTGCATGCTGATCATTTGAAAACCTTTGATATTTTTTTCGTCAACGTCGCGCGTAGAAGACATACTAGACAAGCTAGCACGCTCTACGCCATCCCAAAGTTATTCTCTTACTGCGATAGAACGCAGAGAGATTTTTATATAACAGACGATTAGTCTTTTCGTTGAATCGATACTCTGTTAGTACAAGCACACACGTAAATAACTTTTGTTAAGTACGTGCACACAGGTCACCAGCTTCCCGACTAAGGGGAAGCTCGCCACGATATCTGGTCATTATGTCCAGGACATCGACCCGCGGCGCTGCAGTGTAGAGAAAAAACCAGTACGAGAACGGCGAAACAGTCGAGAAATAGCGAAAAATTCACTAAGACTCGAGGAGCGGTGACTGAATTCTCAACCGAGGCCGTAGAATAGCCACGCGCTCAACGCTGCTCCGACCGAACCGTCCGGCTCGACGTCTCTCTTATAGATACGAAGGCGTCGTCCGGATGGTCGGCGCCGGCCGGGCTAGCGGCCGCGCGCTTATGGTGCAAAACCCTCCGTAGCAACGTACCGTTCGGAAGGAACGCTGGAACTTAGTCGCGCGAATGCTCGATCATTACTATACAAAGGCCATATCCAACCATCGAATTATTTTCACAGACGCGTTATTAACGTAATATAAATGGATTTTTACCAAAAAATTAATCTTTTTTTCATCGTAAAATTGCATCAGTAAACATAATGGTTTATCGACTTGGGACAAAAATAAAGTTAATAGTCGATTAGAATACGTTAAGATAAGTAGAAATATGCAAAAAAATATATACCTTGTAACATTAATTATCGAAAAAATTACAAAAATATCGCAGTCGTAACAGTCCGTCGAAGTCTAATTTTTTAAAAAATTCGACAAAAATGATTTATCCCGATGCATTTAATAGAGACGAAACGATTTCTGTAAAAAATTCATACCTTATAAC
This sequence comes from Bombus lapidarius, assembly GCA_936014575.1. Classification (NCBI taxonomy): domain Eukaryota; kingdom Metazoa; phylum Arthropoda; class Insecta; order Hymenoptera; family Apidae; genus Bombus; species Bombus lapidarius. The sequence goes on from CAKXZU010000742.1 coordinate 39,590, forward strand.
GCTTTTCAACGAAATAATGAGAAATAATCTTTTCGGTCGCATCGAACCGGCCGAAACTTTTCTAAGTTCCAACGTCCAACGGCGCATCGGTCCAAACTTAAAAGACATTAAAATAATAAAATAAACGCTTAATAACTATGCATTTTATCTACATACGTCGATTTATGCTAAAATATTCCTACCTTATAACGCTTTTTAACGAAATAACTCGAAAAAACTTTCCGACTTGGAAATTTTTCTAAGTCCCAGACGTAGAAATCGTAACTTTTTAAACGCTCCAGGGATAAATAAACGCTTAATCCCTATGTATTTCGTCGAGATGCATCGATTTAAGCAAAAATATTCGTACCATATGACGCTTTCTTACGAGTTATTGGGAAAGGAATGTGCGGTGTTTTCGGAGCGGTGTAACAATACTCACCGTTCCAACCTGCCGCTCGTGTCGGTCCGACCGATGGAATTTTTTCACAAAAATAAAAAGAAATCGTTACGTTCGACCAGAGTACGTCGAACTGTAACGATTCCGCTAAACATATCTATACGTCATAACGCTTTTTAACGAGTTATTTCCAAGACAAGAATCTCGCAGCGGCTGCGAACGTTTCGAAGCTTTAACGCGATGCTCGCTCGCTCCGCTCGCTCGAAAATAAAAATAGCCTAACCCAAAACCAATCCCTATCGCGTTCTTTCCTCGATTTTTATTCGATTATGCGAACGTGCGGGATCGGTTTTGGGTTAGGCTAGATTCTCACGAGCGAGCGCAGCGAGCGAGCAACGATCGCAATTTCCATACTCTTTAAACGTATATATTTTCATCGAGAGTTTCATAGTCGAAAAACGTTTCTCCGCGTGCAAGGGTGGTGCGCTGGCGCGCACGGCGCGTCTCGCCTCTCAAGCGTACCTATAGAGAATGGTATCTACTTCGCCGCCTACCCGCGACTCGGGGTGTGCGCGCGTAGCGCTAGCGGCAGCGACAAAGTCCAGAGGCGTATTGCTTTTCACAACAACATTGATATACGCTGTTGGAGCTAGAATTACCGTGGCTGCTGGCACCAGACTTGCCCTGCAATTGGTTCTCGTTAAAGGATTTAAAGTGTACTCACTCCGATTACGGGGCCTCGGATGAGTCCCGTATCGTTATCTTTCGTCACTACCTCCCCGTGCCGGGAGTGGGTAATTAGCGCAAGTGCTGCCTTCCTTGGATGTCGTAGTTGCTTCTCAGGCACTCTCTCCGGAATCGAACCCTGATTCCCCGTTACCCGTTACAACCATGGTAGGCGCAAAACCTACCATCGACAGTTGATAAGGCATTTGAGAGATTCGTCGCCGGTGCTAGATGACCATGCGATCAGCACAAAGTTATTCAGAGTCACCAAAATAAACGATGGACGGACAGACGAGCCATCCGCCACCGATTGGTTTTGATCTAATAAAAGCATTCCTACCATCTCTGATCGGAATCTGTTTGCATGTATTAGCTCTAAAATTACCACAGTTATCCGAGTAAATGTAAGCATGATCTAACAAACCATAACTGATTTAATGAGCCATTCGCGGTTTCACCTTAATGCGGCATGTACTGAGACATGCATGGCTTAATCTTTGCGACAAGCATATGACTACCGGCAGGATCAACCAGGGATCTTATTCTTTATAACTTTATGTATTAGCCAATTTTAAGTTTAAGTTCTCTCCGTGTCGTAGGTGGGACGTAAACACCGTACGACGAGACACTTTTCTCTCCTCTCTCATCTCTTTAGTGGCGTTTGACACCCATATTCAGTAAAATTTTCAAACGCCACTACACTCCTCTTCCACTCGCCCCTTCTTCTCTCACAATCATCGTGTATATCATACAGAGATTCGTACTTCACGATACAATTCTGTAGATAAAACTTTAATATTTCGTACTTGTTCGAAATTTCTCTCCTCAACACTCTCTTTCTTTCTTTGCCACTTTTATATATCTCTTTATAGCGTTAAAGCACCTATCACCTCACGCTGAACGAACAAGCGCGTATGCCAGTGCATGCTGATCATTTGAAAACCTTTGATATTTTTTTCGTCAACGTCGCGCGTAGAAGACATACTAGACAAGCTAGCACGCTCTACGCCATCCAAAGTTATTCTCTTACTGCGATAGAACGCAGAGAGATTTTTATATAACAGACGATTAGTCTTTTCGTTGAATCGATACTCTGTTAGTACAAGCACACACGTAAATAACTTTGTTAAGTACGTGCACACAGGTCACCAGCTTCCCGACTAAGGGGAAGCTCGCCACGATATCTGGTCATTATGTCCAGGACATCGACCCGCGGCGCTGCAGTGTAGAGAAAAACCAGTACGAGAACGGCGAAACAGTCGAGAAATAGCGAAAAATTCACTAAGACTCGAGGAGCGGTGACTGAATTCTCAACCGAGGCCGTAGAATAGCCACGCGCTCAACGCTGCTCCGACCGAACCGTCCGGCTCGACGTCTCTCTTATAGATACGAAGGCGTCGTCCGGATGGTCGGCGCCGGCCGGGCTAGCGGCCGCGCGCTTATGGTGCAAAACCTCCGTAGCAACGTACCGTTCGGAAGGAACGCTGGAACTTAGTCGCGCGAATGCTCGATCATTACTATACAAAGGCCATATCCAACCATCGAATTATTTTCACAGACGCGTTATTAACGTAATATAAATGGATTTTTACCAAAAAATTAATCTTTTTTTCATCGTAAAATTGCATCAGTAAACATAATGGTTTATCGACTTGGGACAAAAATAAAGTTAATAGTCGATTAGAATACGTTAAGATAAGTAGAAATATGCAAAAAAATATATACCTTGTAACATTAATTATCGAAAAAATTACAAAAATATCGCAGTCGTAACAGTCCGTCGAAGTCTAATTTTTTAAAAAAATTCGACAAAAATGATTTTATCCCGATGCATTTAATAGAGACGAAACGATTTCTGTAAAAAATTCATACCTTATAACGCTTTTCAACGAAATAATGAGAAATAATCTTTTCGGTCGCATCGAACCGGCCGAAACTTTTCTAAGTTCCAACGTCCAACGGCGCATCGGTCCAAACTTAAAAGACATTAAAATAATAAAATAAACCGTTAATAACTATGCATTTTATCTACATACGTCGATTTATGCTAAAATATTCCTACCTTATAACGCTTTTTAACGAAATAACTCGAAAAAACTTTCCGACTTGGAAATTTTTCTAAGTCCCAGACGTAGAAATCGTAACTTTTTTAACGCTCCAGGGATAAAATAAACGCTTAATCCCTATGTATTTCGTCGAGATGCATCGATTTAAGCAAAAATATTCGTACCATATGACGCTTTCTTACGAGTTATTGGGAAGGAATGTGCGGTGTTTTCGGAGCGGTGTAACAATACTCACCGTTCCAACCTGCCGCTCGTGTCGGTCCGACCGATGGAATTTTTTCACAAAAATAAAAAGAAATCGTTACGTTCGACCAGAGTACGTCGAACTGTAACGATTCCGCTAAACATATCTATACGTCATAACGCTTTTTAACGAGTTATTTCCAAGACAAGAATCTCGCAGCGGCTGCGAACGTTTCGAAGCTTTAACGCGATGCTCGCTCGCTCCGCTCGCTCGAAAATAAAAATAGCCTAACCCAAAACCAATCCCTATCGCGTTCTTTCCTCGATTTTTATTCGATTATGCGAACGTGCGGGATCGGTTTTGGGTTAGGCTAGATTCTCACGAGCGAGCGCAGCGAGCGAGCAACGATCGCAATTTCCATACTCTTTAAACGTATATATTTTCATCGAGAGTTTCATAGTCGAAAAAACGTTTCTCCGCGTGCAAGGGTGGTGCGCTGGCGCGCACGGCGCGTCTCGCCTCTCAAGCGTACCTATAGAGAATGGTATCTACTTCGCCGCCTACCCGCGACTCGGGGTGTGCGCGCGTAGCGCTAGCGGCAGCGACAAAGTCCAGAGGCGTATTGCTTTTCACAACAACATTGATATACGCTGTTGGAGCTAGAATTACCGTGGCTGCTGGCACCAGACTTGCCCTGCAATTGGTTCTCGTTAAAGGATTTAAAGTGTACTCACTCCGATTACGGGGCCTCGGATGAGTCCCGTATCGTTATCTTTCGTCACTACCTCCCCGTGCCGGGAGTGGGTAATTAGCGCAAGTGCTGCCTTCCTTGGATGTCGTAGTTGCTTCTCAGGCACTCTCTCGGAATCGAACCCTGATTCCCCGTTACCCGTTACAACCATGGTAGGCGCAAAACCTACCATCGACAGTTGATAAGGCATTTGAGAGATTCGTCGCCGGTGCTAGATGACCATGCGATCAGCACAAAGTTATTCAGAGTCACCAAAATAAACGATGGACGGACAGACGAGCCATCCGCCACGATTGGTTTTGATCTAATAAAAGCATTCCTACCATCTCTGATCGGAATCTGTTTGCATGTATTAGCTCTAAAATTACCACAGTTATCCGAGTAAATGTAAGCATGATCTAACAAACATAACTGATTTAATGAGCCATTCGCGGTTTCACCTTAATGCGGCATGTACTGAGACATGCATGGCTTAATCTTTGCGACAAGCATATGACTACCGGCAGGATCAACCAGGGATCTTATTCTTTATAACTTTATGTATTAGCCAATTTTAAGTTTAAGTTCTCTCCGTGTCGTAGGTGGGACGTAAACACCGTACGACGAGACACTTTTCTCTCCTCTCTCATCTCTTTAGTGGCGTTTGACACCCATATTCAGTAAAATTTTCAAACGCCCACTACACTCCTCTTCCACTCGCCCCTTCTCTCTCACAATCATCGTGTATATCATACAGAGATTCGTACTTCACGATACAATTCTGTAGATAAAACTTTAATATTCGTACTTGTTCGAAATTTCTCTCCTCAACACTCTCTTTCTTTCTTTGCCACTTTATATATCTCTTTATAGCGTTAAAGCACCTATCACCTCACGCTGAACGAACAAGCGCGTATGCCAGTGCATGCTGATCATTTGAAAACCTTTGATATTTTTTTCGTCAACGTCGCGCGTAGAAGACATACTAGACAAGCTAGCACGCTCTACGCCATCCAAAGTAATCTGATAGAGTGTGT
>CAKXZU010000743.1:0-44679 GCA_936014575.1 Bombus lapidarius
ACACACTCTATCAGATTAAATTTTTTTCGAAGTAACTCCTTAAAAAGATTTATAACGTATGAATATTTTTTGCATAAATCGATGTATCTCGACGAAATACATAGCGATTAAGGGTTTATTTCAACCCTGGAACGTTTAAAAAAGTTTCGATTTCTACGCTGGAATTTAGAAAAATTTCGAGGTGGAAAATTTTTTTCGAAGTAACTCCTTAAAAAAATTTATAACGTATGAATATTTTTGCATAAATCGATGTATATCGACGAAATACATAGGGATTAAGGGTTTTATTTTATTCTTTTAATGTTTTTTTAAGTTTGGACGGATGCGACCGTTCGTTGGAACTTAAAAAAATTTCGATCGGTTCGATCCGACCGAAAAGATTATTTCGCATTATTTCGTTAAAAAGTGTTATAATGTATGAATATTTTTACAGAATTCGACGTATCTCGACGAAATACATAGCGATTAAGGGTTTATTTTATCCTGTTATTGCTTTTAACTTTGGACCGATGCGACCGTTCGTTGGAACTTAGAAAAATTTCTGCCGGTTCGATCCGACCGAAAAGATTATTTCGCATTACTTCGTTAAAAAGCGTTATAAGGTAGGATATTTTTGCACAAATGGGACGTATCTCGACGAAATACATCGGGATTAAGCGTTTATTTCATCCCTCGAACGTTTAAAAAAGTTTCGATTTCTACGCTGGAACTTGGAAAAATTTCGAGGTGGAAAATTTTTTTTCGAAGTAACTCCTTAAAAAGATTTATACCGTATGAATATTTTTGCATAAATCGATGTATCTCGACGAAATACATAGCGATTAAGGGTTTATTTCAACCCTGGAACGTTTAAAAAAGTTTCGATTTCTACGCTGGAATTTAGAAAAATTTCGAGGTGGAAAATTTTTTTCGAAGTAACTCCTTAAAAAAATTTATAACGTATGAATATTTTTGCATAAATCGATGTATATCGACGAAATACGTAGGGATTAAGGGTTTATTTTATTCTTTTAATGTTTTTTAAGTTTGGACGGATGCGACCGTTCGTTGGAACTTAAAAAAATTTCGATCGGTTCGATCCGACCGAAAAGATTATTTCGCATTATTTCGTTAAAAAGTGTTATAATGTATGAATATTTTTACAGAATTCGACGTATCTCGACGAAATACATAGCGATTAAGGGTTTATTTTATCCTGTTATTGCTTTTAACTTTGGACCGATGCGACCGTTCGTTGGAACTTAGAAAAATTTCTGCCGGTTCGATCCGACCGAAAAGATTATTTCGCATTATTTCGATAAAAAGTGTTATAAGGTAGGAATATTTTTGCATAAATCGAAGTATCTCGACGAAATACATAGCGATTAAGGGTTTATTTTATTCTTTTAATGTTTTTTAAGTTTGGACGGATGCGACCGTTCGTTGGAACTTAAAAAAATTTCGACCGGGTTCGATCCGACCGAAAAGATTATTTCGCATTATTTCGTTAAAAAGTGTTATAATGTATGAATATTTTTACAGAATTCGACGTATCTCGACGAAATACATAGCGATTAAGGGTTTATTTTATCCTGTTATTGCTTTTAACTTTGGACCGATGCGACCGTTTCGTTGGAACTTAGAAAAATTTCTGCCGGTTCGATCCGACCGAAAAGATTATTTCGCATTGTTTCGTTAGAAAGTGTTATAAGGTAGGAATATTTTTGCATAAATCGAAGTATCTCGACGAAATACATAGCGATTAAGGGTTTATTTTATTCTTTTAATGTTTTTTAAGTTTGGACGGATGCGACCGTTCGTTGGAACTTAAAAAAATTTCGACCGGTTCGATCCGACCGAAAAGATTATTTCGCATTATTTCGTTAAAAAGTGTTATAATGTATGAATATTATTTACAGAATTCGACGTATCTCGACGAAATACATAGCGATAAGGGTTTATTTTATCCTGTTATTGCTTTTAACTTTGGACCGATGCGACCGTTCGTTGGAACTTAGAAAAATTTCTGCCGGTTCGATCCGACCGAAAAGATTATTTCGCATTGTTCGTTAGAAAGTGTTATAAGGTAGGAATATTTTTGCATAAATCGAAGTATCTCGACGAAATACATAGCGATTAAGGGTTTATTTTATTCTTTTAATGTTTTTTAAGTTTGGACGGATGCGACCGTTCGTTGGAACTTAAAAAAATTTCGACCGGTTCGATCCGACCGAAAAGATTATTTCGCATTATTTCGTTAAAAAAGTGTTATAAGGTATGAATATTTTTACAGAATTCGACGTATCTCAACGAAATACATAGCGATTAAGGGTTTATTCTATTGTTTTAATGTTTTTTAACTTTGGACGGATGCGACCGTTCGTTGGAACTTAAAAAAATTTCGACCGGTTCGGTCCGACCGAAAAGATTATTTCGCATTATTTCGTTAAAAAGTGTTATAATGTATGAATATTTTTACAGAATTCGACGTATCTCGACGAAATACATAGCGATTAAGGGTTTATTTTATCCTGTTATTGTTTTTTAACTTTGGACCGATGCGACCGTTCGTTGGAACTTATAAAAATTTCTGCCGGTTCGATCAGTCCGGAAAGATTATTTCGCATTTATTTCGTTAAAAAGCGTTATAAGGTAGGAATATTTTTGCATAAATCGACGTATCTCGAGGAAATACATAGCGATTAAGGGTTTATTCTATTGTTTTAATGTTTTTTTAGTTTGGACCGACGCGACCGTTCGTTGGAACTTATAAAAATTTCTGCCGGTTCGATCAGTCCGGAAAGATTATTTCGCATTATTTCGTTAAAAAGCGTTATAAGGAAGGAATATTTTTGCATAAATCGACGTATCTCGAGGAAATACATAGCGATTAAGGGTTTATTCTATTGTTTTAATGTTTTTTTAGTTTGGACCGACGCGACCGTTCGTTGGAACTTAGAAAAATTTCTGCCGGTTCGATCAGTCCGAAAAGATTATTTCGCATTGTTTCGTTAGAAAGTGATATAATGTATGAATATTTTTACAGAATTCGACGTATCTCAACGAAATACATAGCGATTAAGGGTTTATTCTATTGTTTTAATGTTTTTTAAGTTTGGACCGACGCGACCGTTCGTTGGAACTTAGAAAAATTTCTGCCGGTTCGATCAGTCCGGAAAGATTATTTCGCATTATTTCGTTAAAAAGCGTTATAAGGAAGGAATATTTTTGCATAAATCGACGTATCTCGAGGAAATACATAGCGATTAAGGGTTTATTTTATTCTGTTATTGGTTTTTAACTTTGGACCGATGCGACCGTTCGTTGGAACTTAGAAAAATTTCTGCCGGTTCGATCAGTCCGGAAAGATTATTTCGCATTATTTCCTTAAAAAGCGTTATAAGGTAGGAATATTTTTGCATAAATCGACGTATCTCGAGGAAATACATAGCGATTAAGGGTTTATTTTATTCTGTTATTGTTTTTTTAACTTTGGACCGATGCGACCGTTCGTTGGAACTTAGAAAAATTTCTGCCGTTCGATCAGTCCGGAAAGATTATTTCGCATTATTTCGTTAAAAAGCGTTATAAGGTAGGAATATTTTTGGCATAAATCGACGTATCTCGACGAAATACATAAGGATTAAGGGTTTATTTCATCCCTGGAACGTTTAAAAGAGTTTCGATTTCTACGCTGGAACTTAAGAAAAATTTCGAGGTGGGAAAATTTTTTTCGAAGTAACTCCTTAAAAAGTGTTATAACGTATGAATATTTTTGCATATATCGATGTATCTCGAGGAAATACATAGCGATTAAGGGTTTATTCTATTGTTTTTAATGTTTTTTTAGTTTGGACCGACGCGACCGTTCGTTGGAACTTATAAAAATTTCTGCCGGTTCGATCAGTCCGGAAAGATTATTTCGCATTATTTCGTTAAAAAGCGTTATAAGGAAGGAATATTTTTGCATAAATCGACGTATCTCGAGGAAATACATAGCGATTAAGGGTTTATTCTATTGTTTTTAATGTTTTTTTAGTTTGGACCGACGCGACCGTTCGTTGGAACTTAGAAAAATTTCTGCCGGTTCGATCAGTCCGAAAAGATTATTTCGCATTGTTTCGTTAGAAAGTGATATAATGTATGAATATTTTTACAGAATTCGACGTATCTCAACGAAATACATAGCGATTAAGGGTTTATTCTATGTTTTAATGTTTTTTAAGTTTGGGACCGACGCGACCGTTCGTTGGACACTTAGAAAAATTTCTGCCGGTTCGATCAGTCCCGGAAAGATTATTTCGCATTATTTCGTTAAAAAGCGTTATAAGGAAGGAATATTTTTGCATAAATCGACGTATCTCGAGGAAATACATAGCGATTAAGGGTTTATTTTATTCTGTTATTGTTTTTTAACTTTGGACCGATGCGACCGTTCGTTGGAACTTAGAAAAATTTCTGCCGGTTCGATCAGTCCGGAAAGATTATTTCGCATTATTTCCTTAAAAAGCGTTATAAGGTAGGAATATTTTTGCATAAATCGACGTATCTCGAGGAAATACATAGCGATTAAGGGTTTATTTTATTCTGTTAGTGTTTTTTAACTTTGGACCGATGCGACCGTTCGTTGGAACTTAGAAAAATTTCTGCCGGTTCGATCAGTCCGGAAAGATTATTTCGCCTTATTTCGTTAAATAGCGTTATAAGGGTAGGAATATTTTTGCATAAATCGACGTCACACTCTATCAGATTAATACATAAGGATTAAGGGTTTATTTCATCCCTGGAACGTTTAAAAAAGTTTCGATTTCTACGCTGGAACTTAGAAAAATTTCGAGGTGGAAAATTTTTTTCGAAGTAACTCCTTAAAAAGATTTATAACGTATGAATATTTTTGCATAAATCGATGTATCTCGACGAAATACATAGGGATTAAGGGTTTATTTTATCCTGTTATTGCTTTTAACTTTGGACCGACGCGACCGTTCGTTGGAACTTAGAAAAATTTCTGCCGGTTCGATCAGTCCGGAAAGATTATTTCGCATTATTTCGTTAAAAAGCGTTATAAGGTAGGAATATTTTTGCATAAATCGACGTATCTCGAGGAAATACATAGCGATTAAGGGTTTATTTTATTCTGTTATTGTTTTTTAACTTTGGACCGATGCGACCGTTCGTTGGAACTTATAAAAATTTCTGCCGTTTCGATCAGTCCGGAAAGATTATTTCGCATTATTTCGTTAAAAAGCGTTATAAGGTAGGAATATTTTTGCATAAATCGACGTATCTCGACGAAATACATAAGGATTAAGGGTTTATTTCATCCCTGGAACGTTTAAAAGAGTTTCGATTTCTACGCTGGAACTTAGAAAAATTTCGAGGTGGAAAATTTTTTTCGAAGTAACTCCTTAAAAAGTGTTATAACGTATGAATATTTTTGCATATATCGATGTATCTCGACGAAATACATAGCGATTAAGGGTTTATTTCAACCCTGGAACGTTTAAAAAAGTTTCGATTTCTACGCTGGAATTTAGAAAAATTTCGAGGTGGAAAATTTTTTTCGAAGTAACTCCTTAAAAAGATTTATAACGTATGAATATTTTTGCATAAATCGATGTATCTCGACGAAATACATAGGGATTAAGGGTTTATTTTATTCTTTTAATGTTTTTTAAGTTTGGACGGATGCGACCGTTCGTTGGAACTTAGAAAAATTTCTGCTGGTCCGATCCGTTCGCAAAGATTATTTCGCATTATTTCGTTAAAAAGCGGTATAAGGTAAGAATATTTTTGCATTAATCGACGTATCTCGACGAAGTACATAGGGACTAAGGCTTTATTTTATTGTTTTAATGTTTTTTAAGTTTGGACCGATGCGACCGTTCGTTGGAACTTAGAAAAATTTCTGCCGGTTCGATCCGACCGAAAAGATTATTTCGCATTACTTCGTTAAAAAGCGTTATAAGGTAGGAATATTTTTGCACAAATGGACGTATCTCGACGAAATACATCGGGATTAAGCGATTATTTCATCCCTCGAACGTTTAAAAAAGTTTCGATTTCTACGCTGGAACTTGGAAAAATTTCGAGGTGGAAAATTTTTTTCGAAGTAACTCCTTAAAAAGATTTATAACGTATGAATATTTTTGCATAAATCGATGTATCTCGACGAAATACATAGCGATTAAGGGTTTATTTCAACCCTGGAACGTTTAAAAAAGTTTCGATTTCTACGCTGGAATTTAGAAAAATTTCGAGGTGGAAAATTTTTTTCGAAGTAACTCCTTAAAAAGATTTATAACGTATGAATATTTTTGCATAAATCGATGTATATCGACGAAATACATAGGGATTAAGGGTTTATTTTATTCTTTTAATGTTTTTTAAGTTTGGACGGATGCGACCGTTCGTTGGAACTTAAAAAAATTTCGATCGGTTCGATCCGACCGAAAAGATTATTTCGCATTATTTCGTTAAAAAGTGTTATAATGTATGAATATTTTTACAGAATTCGACGTATCTCGACGAAATACATAGCGATTAAGGGTTTATTTTATCCTGTTATTGCTTTTAACTTTGGACCGATGCGACCGTTCGTTGGAACTTAGAAAAATTTCTGCCGGTTCGATCCGACCGAAAAGATTATTTCGCATTATTTCGATAAAAAGTGTTATAAGGTAGGAATATTTTTGCATAAATCGAAGTATCTCGACGAAATACATAGCGATTAAGGGTTTATTTTATTCTTTTAATGTTTTTTAAGTTTGGACGGATGCGACCGTTCGTTGGAACTTAAAAAAATTTCGACCGGTTCGATCCGACCGAAAAGATTATTTCGCATTATTTCGTTAAAAAGTGTTATAATGTATGAATATTTTTACAGAATTCCACGTATCTCGACGAAATACATAGCGATTAAGGGTTTATTTTATCCTGTTATTGCTTTTAACTTTGGACCGATGCGACCGTTCGTTGGAACTTAGAAAAATTTCTGCCGGTTCGATCCGACCGAAAAGATTATTTCGCATTGTTTCGTTAGAAAGTGTTATAAGGTAGGAATATTTTTGCATAAATCGAAGTATCTCGACGAAATACATAGCGATTAAGGGTTTATTTTATTCTTTTAATGTTTTTTAAGTTTGGACGGATGCGACCGTTCGTTGGAACTTAAAAAAATTTCGACCGGTTCGATCCGACCGAAAAGATTATTTCGCATTATTTCGTTAAAAAGTGTTATAAGGTATGAATATTTTTACAGAATTCGACGTATCTCAACGAAATACATAGCGATTAAGGGTTTATTCTATTGTTTTAATGTTTTTTAACTTTGGACCGATGCGAGCGTTCGTTGGAACTTATAAAAATTTCTGCCGGTTCGATCAGTCCGGAAAGATTATTTCGCATTATTTCGTTAAAAAGCGTTATAAGGTAGGAATATTTTTGCATAAATCGACGTATCTCGACGAAATACATAGGGATTAAGGGTTTATTTCATCCCTCGAACGTTTAAAAAAGTTTCGATTTCTACGCTGGAACTTAGAAAAATTTCGAGGTGGAAAATTTTTTTCGAAGTAACTCCTTAAAAAGATTTATAACGTATGAATATTTTTGCATAAATCGATGTATCTCGACGAAATACATAGGGATTAAGGGTTTATTTTATCCTGTTATTGCTTTTAACTTTGGACCGACGCGACCGTTCGTTGGAACTTAGAAAAATTTCTGCCGGTTCGATCAGTCCGGAAAGATTATTTCGCATTATTTCGTTAAAAAGCGTTATAAGGTAGGAATATTTTTGCATAAATCGACGTATCTCGAGGAAATACATAGCGATTAAGGGTTTATTTTATTCTGTTATTGTTTTTTAACTTTGGACCGATGCGACCGTTCGTTGGAACTTATAAAAATTTCTGCCGTTTCGATCAGTCCGGAAAGATTATTTCGCATTATTTCGTTAAAAAGCGTTATAAGGTAGGAATATTTTTGCATAAATCGACGTATCTCGACGAAATACATAAGGATTAAGGGTTTATTTCATCCCTGGAACGTTTAATAGAGTTTCGATTTCTACGCTGGAACTTAGAAAAATTTCGAGGTGGAAAATTTTTTTCGAAGTAACTCCTTAAAAAGTGTTATAACGTATGAATATTTTTGCATATATCGATGTATCTCGACGAAATACATAGCGATTAAGGGTTTATTTCAACCCTGGAACGTTTAAAAAAGTTTCGATTTCTACGCTGGAATTTAGAAAAATTTCGAGGTGGAAAATTTTTTTCGAAGTAACTCCTTAAAAAGATTTATAACGTATGAATATTTTTGCATAAATCGATGTATCTCGACGAAATACATAGGGATTAAGGGTTTATTTTATTCTTTTAATGTTTTTTAAGTTTGGACGGATGCGACCGTTCGTTGGAACTTAGAAAAATTTCTGCTGGTCCGATCCGTTCGCAAAGATTATTTCGCATTATTTCGTTAAAAAGCGGTATAAGGTAAGAATATTTTTGCATTAATCGACGTATCTCGACGAAGTACATAGGGACTAAGGCTTTATTTTATTGTTTTAATGTTTTTTAAGTTTGGACCGATGCGACCGTTCGTTGGAACTTAGAAAAATTTCTGCCGGTTCGATCCGACCGAAAAGATTATTTCGCATTACTTCGTTAAAAAGCGTTATAAGGTAGGAATATTTTTGCACAAATGGACGTATCTCGACGAAATACATCGGGATTAAGCGTTTATTTCATCCCTCGAACGTTTAAAAAAGTTTCGATTTCTACGCTGGAACTTGGAAAAATTTCGAGGTGGAAAATTTTTTTCGAAGTAACTCCTTAAAAAGATTTATAACGTATGAATATTTTTGCATAAATCGATGTATCTCGACGAAATACATAGCGATTAAGGGTTTATTTCAACCCTGGAACGTTTAAAAAAGTTTCGATTTCTACGCTGGAATTTAGAAAAATTTCGAGGTGGAAAATTTTTTTCGAAGTAACTCCTTAAAAAGATTTATAACGTATGAATATTTTTGCATAAATCGATGTATATCGACGAAATACATAGGGATTAAGGGTTTATTTTATTCTTTTAATGTTTTTTAAGTTTGGACGGATGCGACCGTTCGTTGGAACTTAAAAAAATTTCGATCGGTTCGATCCGACCGAAAAGATTATTTCGCATTATTTCGTTAAAAAGTGTTATAATGTATGAATATTTTTACAGAATTCGACGTATCTCGACGAAATACATAGCGATTAAGGGTTTATTTTATCCTGTTATTGCTTTTAACTTTGGACCGATGCGACCGTTCGTTGGAACTTAGAAAAATTTCTGCCGGTTCGATCCGACCGAAAAGATTATTTCGCATTATTTCGATAAAAAGTGTTATAAGGTAGGAATATTTTTGCATAAATCGAAGTATCTCGACGAAATACATAGCGATTAAGGGTTTATTTTATTCTTTTAATGTTTTTTAAGTTTGGACGGATGCGACCGTTCGTTGGAACTTAAAAAAATTTCGACCGGTTCGATCCGACCGAAAAGATTATTTCGCATTATTTCGTTAAAAAGTGTTATAATGTATGAATATTTTTACAGAATTCGACGTATCTCGACGAAATACATAGCGATTAAGGGTTTATTTTATCCTGTTATTGCTTTTAACTTTGGACCGATGCGACCGTTCGTTGGAACTTAGAAAAATTTCTGCCGGTTCGATCCGACCGAAAAGATTATTTCGCATTGTTTCGTTAGAAAGTGTTATAAGGTAGGAATATTTTTGCATAAATCGAAGTATCTCGACGAAATACATAGCGATTAAGGGTTTATTTTATTCTTTTAATGTTTTTTAAGTTTGGACGGATGCGACCGTTCGTTGGAACTTAAAAAAATTTCGACCGGTTCGATCCGACCGAAAAGATTATTTCGCATTATTTCGTTAAAAAGTGTTATAAGGTATGAATATTTTTACAGAATTCGACGTATCTCAACGAAATACATAGCGATTAAGGGTTTATTCTATTGTTTTAATGTTTTTTAACTTTGGACCGATGCGAGCGTTCGTTGGAACTTAGAAAAATTACTGTCGGTTCGATCCGTCCGAAAAGATTAATTCGCATTATTTCGATAAAAAGCGTTATAAGGTAGGAATATTTTTGCACAAATGGACGTATCTCGACGAAATACATCGGGATTAAGCGTTTATTTCATCCCTCGAACGTTTAAAAAAGTTTCGATTTCTACGCTGGAACTTAGAAAAATTTCGAGGTGGAAAATTTTTTTCGAAGTAACTCCTTAAAAAGTGTTATAACGTATGAATATTTTTGCATAAATCGATGTATCTCGACGAAATACGTAGGGATTAAGGGTTTATTTCATTCTTTTAATGTTTTTTACGTTTGGACGGATGCGACCGTTCGTTGGAACTTAAAAAAATTTCGACCGGTTCGATCCGACCGAAAAGATTATTTCGCATTATTTCGTTAAAACGTGTTATAATGTATGAATATTTTTACAGAATTCGACGTATCTCGACGAAATACATAGCGATTAAGGGTTTATTTTATCCTGTTATTGCTTTTAACTTTGGACCGATGCGACCGTTCGTTGGAACTTAGAAAAATTTCTGCCGGTTCGATCCGACCGAAAAGATTATTTCGCATTGTTTCGTTAGAAAGTGTTATAAGGTAGGAATATTTTTGCATAAATCGAAGTATCTCGACGAAATACATAGCGATTAAGGGTTTATTTTATTCTTTTAATGTTTTTTAAGTTTGGACGGATGCGACCGTTCGTTGGAACTTAAAAAAATTTCGACCGGTTCGATCCGACCGAAAAGATTATTTCGCATTATTTCGTTAAAAAGTGTTATAAGGTATGAATATTTTTACAGAATTCGACGTATCTCAACGAAATACATAGCGATTAAGGGTTTATTCTATTGTTTTAATGTTTTTTAACTTTGGACCGATGCGACCGTTCGTTGGAACTTAGAAAAATTACTGCCGGTTCGATCCGTCCGAAAAGATTATTTCGCATTATTTCGATAAAAAGTGTTATAAGGTAGGAATATTTTTGCATAAATCGACGTATCTCGACGAAATACATAGCGATTAAGGCTTTATTTTATTGTTTTAATGTTTTTTAAGTTTGGACCGATGCGACCGTTCGTTGGAACTTAGAAAAATTTCTGCCGGTTCGATCCGACCGAAAAATTATTTCGCATTATTTCGATAAAAAGTGTTATAAGGTAGGAATATTTTTGCATAAATCGACGTATCTCGACGAAATACATAGGGACTAATGTTTTATTCTATTGTTTTAATGTTTTTTAAGTTTGGACCGATGCGACCGTTCGTTGGAACTTAGAAAAATTTCTGCCGGTTCGATCCGACCGAAAAGATTATTTCGCATTATTTCGATAAAAAGTGTTATAAGGTAGGAATATTTTTGCATAAATCGAAGTATCTCGACGAAATACATAGCGATTAAGGGTTTATTTTATTCTTTTAATGTTTTTTAAGTTTGGACGGATGCGACCGTTCGTTGGAACTTAAAAAAATTTCGACCGGTTCGATCCGACCGAAAAGATTATTTCGCATTATTTCGTTAAAAAGTGTTATAATGTATGAATATTTTTACAGAATTCGACGTATCTCGACGAAATACATAGCGATTAAGGGTTTATTTTATCCTGTTATTGCTTTTAACTTTGGACCGATGCGACCGTTCGTTGGAACTTAGAAAAATTTCTGCCGGTTCGATCCGACCGAAAAGATTATTTCGCATTGTTTCGTTAGAAAGTGTTATAAGGTAGGAATATTTTTGCATAAATCGAAGTATCTCGACGAAATACATAGCGATTAAGGGTTTATTTTATTCTTTTAATGTTTTTTAAGTTTGGACGGATGCGACCGTTCGTTGGAACTTAAAAAAATTTCGACCGGTCCGATCCGACCGAAAAGATTATTTCGCATTATTTCGTTAAAAAGCGTTATAAGGTAGGAATATTTTTGCATAAATCGACGTATCTCGAGGAAATACATAGCGATTAAGGGTTTATTTTATTCTGCTATTGTTTTTTAACTTTGGACCGATGCGACCGTTCGTTGGAACTTAGAAAAATTTCTGCCGGTTCGATCAGTCCGAAAAGATTATTTCGCATTGTTTCGTTAGAAAGTGATATAATGTATGAATATTTTTACAGAATTCGACGTATCTCAACGAAATACATAGCGATTAAGGGTTTATTCTATTGTTTTAATGTTTTTTAAGTTTGGACCGATGCGACCGTTCGTTGGAACTTAGAAAAATTTCTGCCGTTTCGATCCGTCCGAAAAGATTATTTCGCATTACTTCGTTAAAAACCGTTATAAGGTAGGAATATTTTTGCACAAATGGACGTATCTCGACGAAATACATCGGGATTAAGCGTTTATTTCATCCCTCGAACGTTTAAAAAAGTTTCGATTTCTACGGTGGAACTTAGAAAAATTTCGAGGTGGAAAATTTTTTTCGAAGTAACTCCTTAAATAGTGTTATAACGTATGAATATTTTTGCATAAATCGATGCATCTCGACGAAATGCATCGGAATTAAGCGTTTATTTCGTCCCTGGAACGTTTAAAAAATTTTTAATCGGTACGGAAAAATTACGAAATCGAAAGGTTTCTTCGAGTTTTTTCCTTAAAAAGCGTTACAAGGTACGAATATTGTTACGTCGAGCGACACTTTACCTAGACCAGGCCACTCACCGCGGGCAGGATGGCAACCAGATGTCCGCACGTCATTATCTCGTCCCTCAATAGTCTTAAGAACCTACCATAAATCTTAGGACATACTAGAAGGTCCGTCAGTCCGAACAAAGATCTCTAAACTATAATCGGTGTCTAAAGGCTATTGTTTATGGCAAGAAGATATTGAAAGTTCGTTAAGCTCACGTTACACTAAGAACTATCTATCGAGGGCGGCTAAGACACTTCCTAGTCCATCAACCTTCTTGTATCCAATCAGAAACAAGTCTACTGCCCTCACTTTTCCGTCTTTAGACACACCCATCACTAGGCGTTCCTCCGACACAACATCGCCACTTTAACTTACTTATTCTTCACCGTTAGAATAGTCAACATGTCCTTACCGTGTTTCATACCTTAAATCAGTCATTTACATAACTTATACATACGCATCAGTGTAAATATTTTTCTATATAAAGTTGTTGGAATAAACATTAATTTATACCTGTTAATTCAGTGTAAATTCGGTTGAACCACCCCTATTATCCTAACAGAAATCAGGGGATCGATCATTTCGTGGCGTCGATTATTTAATCGTAACGGGAATTTACGACTCCCGTTGACGTGCCTTCTCGCGATCGTGTCTCTCCGCGAATGGTTGACGAAACTAATATTTTTGCATAAATCTACGTATCTCGACGAAATGCATGGGAATTAAGCGTTTATTTTATTATTTTAATGTTTTTTAAGTTTGGACCGATGCGCCGGGACGTTGGAACTTAGAAAAATTTCGGCCGGTTCGATGCGACGGAAAAGATTATTTCGCATTATTTCGTTAAAAAGCGTTATAAGGTATGAATTTTTTTACAGAAATCGTTTCATCTCTATTAAATGCATCGGGATTAAGCACTTTTGTCGAATTTTTTAAAAAATTAGGCTTCGGCGGTCTGATACGACTGGGATATTTTTGTAATTTTTTCGATAATTAATGTTACAAGGTATATATCTTTTCGCATATTTCTACTTATTTTAACGTATTCTAATCGACTGTTAACTTTATTTTTGTCCCAAGTGGATAAAACATTATGTTAAACTGATGCAATTTTTCGATAAAAAAAATTAATTTTTTGGTAAAAGTCCATTTATATTATGTTAATAACGCGTCTGTTAAAATATTTCGATGGTTGGATATCGCCTTTGTATAGTAATGATCGAGCATTCGCGCGAATAAGTTCCAGCGTCCATTCCGAAGGGTACGTTGCTACGGAGGTTATGCACCATAAGCGCGCGGCCGCTAGCCCGGCCGGCGCCGGCCATCCGGACGACGCCTTCGTATCTATAAGAGAGACGTCGAGCCGGACGGTTCGGTGGGAGCAGCGTTGAGCGCGTGGCTATTCTACGGCCTCGGTTGAGAATTCAGTCACCGCTCCTCGAGTCTTAGTGAATTTTTCGCTATTTCTCGACTGTTTCGCCGTTCTCGTACTGGTTTTTTCTCTACACTGCAGCGCCGCGGGTCGATGTCCTGGACATAATGACCAGATATCGTGGCGAGCTTCCCCTTAGTCGGGAAGCTGGTCACCTGTGTGCACGTACTTAACAAAAGTTATTTACGTGTGTGCTTGTACTAACAGAGTATCGATTCAACGAAAAGACTAATCGTCTGTTATATAAAAATCTCTCTGCGTTCTATCGCAGTAAAAGAACAACTTTGGATGGCGTAGAGCGTGCTAGCTTGTCTAGTATGTCTTCTACGCGCAACGTTGACGAAAAAAATATCAAAGGTTTTCAAATGATCAGCATGCACTGGCATACGCGCTTGTTCGTTCAGCGTGAGGTGATAGGTGCTTTAACGCTATAAAGAGATATATAAAAGTGGCAAAGAAAGAAAGAGAGTGTTGAGGAGAGAAATTTCGTACAAGTACGAAATATTAAAGTTTTATTTACAGAATTGTATCGTGAAGTACGAATCTCTGTATGATATACACGATGATTGTGAGAGAAGAAGGGGCGAGTGGAAGAGGAGTGTAGTGGCGTTTGAAAATTTTACTGAATATGGGTGTCAAACGCCACTAAAGAGATGAGAGAGGAGAGAAAAGTGTCTCGTCGTACGGTGTTTACGTCCCACCTACGGCACGGAGAGAACTTAAACTTAAAATTAGCTGATACATAAAGTTATAAAGAATAAGATCCCTGGTTGATCCTGCCGGTAGTCATATGCTTGTCGCAAAGATTAAGCCATGCATGTCTCAGTACATGCCGCATTAATGTGAAACCGCGAATGGCTCATTAAATCAGTTATGGCTTGTTAGATCATGCTTACATTTACTCGGATAACTGTGGTAATTTTAGAGCTAATACATGCAAACAGATTCCGATCAGAGATGGTAGGAATGCTTTTATTAGATCACAACCAATCGGTGGCGGATGGCTCGTCTGTCCGTCCATCGTTTGTTTTGGTGACTCTGAATAACTTTGTGCTGATCGCATGGTCATCTAGCACCGGCGACGAATCTCTCAAATGCCTTATCAACTGTCGATGGTAGGTTTTGCGCCTACCATGGTTGTAACGGGTAACCGGGAATCAGGGTTCGATTCCGGAGAGAGTGCCTGAGAAGCAACTACGACATCCAAGGAAGGCAGCACTTGCGCTAATTACCCACTCCCGACACGGGGAGGTAGTGACGAAAGATAACGATACGGGACTCATCCGAGGCCCCGTAATCGGAGTGAGTACACTTTAAATCCTTTAACGAGAACCAATTGCAGGGCAAGTCTGGTGCCAGCAGCCACGGTAATTCTGGCTCCAATAGCGTATATCAATGTTGTTGTGAAAACTATAACGCGCACAGAATTGTCGACATATCTTCAATAGAAGCGGAGATACGTCGATTTGAATATTTTAGACAAAATGCGTAACACTGCAAATGAGCTGGATTTGAAAGAGACCAGAATTCATCTTGCTCAAACCGGATGTCGTCCACGAATTTCGCAGCAAATATGCAGTATAATGCACATCGAATTACCGACATATCACCAATAGCAGCGGAGATACCTTCAATTGAATATTCAAGCCTGAATAAGCAGAACAGCAATTATATTGGTTTGACAAGGACCAGACTTGACGTAGCGCAAACCGACAGTCGTGCTCTGTATTTGGCAGCAAATGTGGACTATATTGCGCATTGAATTGTCGACATATCATCAATAGCCTGGGAGATACCTTCACATTAATATTCAAGCCTGTATATGCGAAGCTTCAACTACGCTGGGTTTGGCAATACCTACATATGACGTAGCGCAAACCGGATGTTGTGCTCCCTATTTGGTAGCATATGAGATGTATAACTCCCATCGAATTAGCGACATATCTCTAATCGCAGCAAATTCACGATCAATTGCACATTGAAGCATGAATATGTAATAGTGCAACTACGCTGGATTTCTCAGTGCCCAGAGTTAAAATAGCGCAAACCGGGTGTCGAGCTCTTTATTTGGCAGCATATGAGGTGTATAACGTGCATCGACCTATCCACATATCACCAGTATCAGCAGAGATACCTTCATTAGAATAGACAAACCTGAATAAGCAGAACAGTAATTAGTACAGTAATTTGACCGGGATCAGAGTTGTCAAAGCGTGAAGAACACGATGAGCGCTGCATTTGGCAGCAAATGTGAAGTATAGCGCGCACGTTATTGTCGACATATCTTCATTTGAAGCGGAGATCGGTTGATTTGAATATTTAAGACAGAATGCGTAAAACTGCAAATGCGCTGGATTTCCCAATGCCCAGAGTTGACATAGCGCAAACCGGATGTCGTGCTCTATATTTGGCAACATATGTAAATAATAACGCGCATCGAAATGCCAACATACGACCAACAGCAGCTGAGAAACGTTCAGATGACTATTCAAGCTTGAATATGATAAACTGGAAATACGCTGGTCTTGACCTAGAACAGACTTGACATTGAGCAAACCGGATGTCGTGCTCTGCATTTGGCAGCATATGTGGAGTATAAATCGCACCGAATCATCAACATATCAACAATAGAAGCGTAGATACTATCAGATGAATATTAATGCATGAATATGCAAAACTGCAACTATGCTGGATTTGACAGCGACAAGAGTTGACGTAGCGTAAACAGGATGACGTGCGCTGTATTTGGCAGCATGTGTGGTGTATAACGCGCATCGAATTTTCGACATATCGACAATAGCAGCGGAGACACGTTGTTTAAGCATTTAAGACAGAATGTGAAAAACTGCAATTGCCCTGGATCTGACAGGGAAAAGTCTTGACATAGACCAATACAGGATGTCGTGCCCTGTATTTGGCAGCAATTGTGAACTATAATTCGCACCGAATTGTTAACCGTTCTCTCATAGCAGCGGATACGCGATCAATTGTATATTGAAGCCCGAGTATGCACAGCTGCAAATATGCTGGATTTGGCAGTGCCCAGACTTGACGTAACGCAATCCGGATGTCGTTCCCCGTTTTTCGCAGCATATGGGGAGTATCAATCGCATCGAATTATCTACATGTCAACAATAGCAGCGAAGATACATTGAGATGAATATTCATGCTTGAATATGCAAAACTGGAAATACGATGGTCTTGTCCGAGACCAGAGTTGACGAAGCGCAAACCGGGCGTCGTGCTGTGTATTGGCAGCATATGTGGTGTATGACGCGCATCGAAATGCCGACATATGATTAATAGCAGCTGAGTAACGTTTAATTGAATATTGAAGTCTGAATATGCAAAATTGAAAATACACGGAATTTGACCAAGACCAGACTCGACGTAGCGCAAACCGAATTTGGTGCTCTGTATTTGGCAGCAAATGTGTAGTGTAAAGCGCATCGAATTATCGACATATCACCAATAGCAGCAGAGATACCTGCAACACAATAGACTAGCCTGAATAAGCGGAACAGTAATTACATTGGATTTGACCGGGATCAGAGTTGTCATGGCGTGAAGAGCAGAATGAGCGCTGTATTTGGCAGCAAATGTGAAGTATAACGCGCACGTAATTGTCGACATATCTTCATTAGAAGCGGAGATAGGTTGATTTGAATATTTAAGACAGAATGCGTAAAACTGCAAATGCGCTGGATTTGACAGCGACCAGAGTTGACATAGCGCAAACCGGATATCGTGCTCTTTATTTCGCAGTATACGTGGAGCATAACGCGCCTCGTATTATCGACATTTCAACAAGAGCCGCGCAGATATCTTCAACTGAATATTTAAACCTGAGTGTGCAAAAGTGCAAATACGCTGGATTTCCCGGTGCCCAGAGTTGACATAGCGCAAACCGGATGTCGTGCTTTATATTTGGCAACATATGTAAATAATAACGCGCATCGAAATGCCAACATACGACCAACAGCAGCTGAGAAACGTTCAGATGACTATTCAAGCTTGAATATGATAAACTGGAAATACGCTGGTCTTGACCTAGAACAGACTTGACATTGAGCAAACCGGATGTCGTGCTCTGCATTTGGCAGCATATGTGGAGTATAAATCGCACCGAATCATCAACATATCAACAATAGAAGCGCAGATACGAACAGATGAATATTAATGCATGAATATGCAAAACTGCAACTATGCTGGATTTGGCAGTGCCCAGACTTGACGTAGCCCAATACGGATGTCGTACCGCGTATTTCGCAGCATATGGGGAGTATAAATCGCACCGAATCATCAACATATCAACAATAGAAGCGTAGATACTATCAGATGAATATTAATGCATGAATATGCAAAACTGCAACTATGCTGGATTTGACAGCGACCAGAGTTGACGTAGCGTAAACAGGATGGCGTGCGCTGTATTTGGCAGCATATGTGGTGTATGACGCGCATCGAATTATCGACATATGGACAATAGCAGCGGAGACACGTTGTTTGAGCAATTAATACAGAATGTGCAAAACAGCAATAACGCTGGATCTGACAGGGACCAGACTTGATATAGCCCAAAACAGGATGTCTTGCCCTGTATTTGGCAGCAATTGTGAACTATAATTCGCACCGAATTGTTAACCTTTCTCTAATAGCAGCGGATACGCGATCAATTGTGTACTGAAGCCCGAATATGCACAGCTGCACATAACCTGGATTTGGCAGGGCCAACAGCTGACGTAGCTCAAACCTGATGTCATTCCACGTATTTCGCACCATATGGGAAGTGTAAGTCGCATCGAATTATCAACATATCAACAATAACAGCGGAGATAAGTTTAGATGAATATTCATGTTTGAATATGCAAACCTGGAATTACCCCGGCCTGGACCTAGACCACAGTTGTCATACAGCAAACCAGAAGTCGTGATCTAAATTTGGCAGCATCTGTGGAGTATACCGAACACAGAAGTGTCGACACATCTCAAATAGCAGCAGAGGTACGTTCAATGGAATATTGAAGCCTGATTATGCAAAACTGCAACTACGCCGGATTTGGCAGTGCTCAGAGTCGGCGCAGCGCAAACCGGAAGTCATCCCACTTATTCCGCACCATTTAGGCAGTTTAAATTGCATCGAATTATCGACATATCGACAATAGCAGCGGAGACACGTTGTTTGAGCACTTAAGACAGAATGTGCAAAACTGCAAATACTCTGGATTTGAGCAAGACCAGACTTGACATAGCGCAAACCGAATGTTGTGCTATGTGTTCGGCAGCATATGAGGTGTATGACGCGCATCGAATTATCGACATTTGGACAATAGCAGCGGACACACGATCAATTGAATATTGAAGCAGTAATGTGCAAAACTGGAAACACGCTTCTCTGGACCCAGACCAGAGTTGACATTGCGCAAACCGGATGTCGTGCTCTGTATTTGGCAGCAAATGTGGTGTATAACGCGCATTGCATTATCGACATATCACCAATGGGAGCGGAGATACGTTCAGTTGAATATTGAAGCTCTAATGCGCAAAGCTGCAAATAAGCTGGATTTGGCAGTGCCCAGCGTTGACGTAGCCCAATCCGGATGTCGTAAGGCGTATTTCGCGGCATATGGGGAGTATAAATCGCATCGAATCATCAACGTATCAACAATAGAAGCGTAGATACTATCTGATGAATATTAGTGCATGAATATGCAAAACTGCAACTATGCTGGATTTGACAGCGACCCGAGTTGATGTAGCGTAAAAAGGATGGCGTGCGCTGTATTTGGCAGCATATGTAGTGTATAACGCGCATCGAATTATCGACATGACGGCAATAGCAGCGGAGACACGTTGTTTGAGCTATTAATACAGAATGTGCAAAACTGCAATAACGCTGGATCTGACAGGGACCAGACTTGATATAGCCCAAAACAGGATGTCTTGCCCTGTATTTGGCAGCAATTGTGAACTATAATTCGCACCGTATTGTTAACATTTTTCTAATAGCAGAGGATGCTCGACCAATTGTATAATGAAGCCCGAATATGCACAGCTGCAACTACTCTGGATTTGGCAGTGCCCAGAGTCGACGCAGCGCAATCCGGATGTCGTTCCCCATATTTCGCAGCGTATGGGGAGTATCAATTGCATCGAATCATCAACATATCAACAATAGAAGCGTAGATACGATCAGATGAATATTAAGGCATGAATATGCAAAACTGCAAATATGCCGGATTTGGCAGTGCCCAGAGTCGACGCAGCGCAAACCGGAAGTCATCCCACTTATTCCGCACCATTTAGGCAGTTTAAATTGCATCGAATTATCGACATATCGACAATAGCAGCGGAGACACGTTGTTTGAGCATTCAAGACAGAATGTGCAAAACTGCAAATACTCTGGATTTGACCTAGACCAGACTTGACGTAGCGCCAACCGAATGTTGTGCTCCGTGTTGGGCAGCATATGAGGTGTATGAGGCGCATCGAACTATCGACATTTGGACAATAGCAGCGGACACACGATCAATTGAATATTGAAGCAGGAATGTGCAAAACTGGAACTACGCTTCTCTGGACCCAGACCAGAGTTGACATTGCGCAAACCGGATGTCGTGCTCTGTGTTTGGCAGCAAATGTGTAATGTAAAGCACATTGAACTGTCGACATATCAGCAATAGCAGCGGAGATGCGTTCAGACGAATATTCAAGCTTTAATGTGCAAAACTGGCAATGCGCTGGTCTTAACCTAGACCAAAGTTGACGTTGCGCAAACCGGACGTCGTGATCTGTATTTAACAGCATATGTGGTGTATAACGCGCATTGAATTATCGACATATCACCAATGTGAGCGGAGATACGTTCAGTTGAATATTGAAGCTCTAATGCGCAAAGCTGCAAATAAGCTGGATTTGGCAGTGCCCAGCGTTGACGTAGCCCAATCCGGATGTCGTACCGCGTATTTCGCAACATATGGGGAGTATAAATCGCATCGAATCATCAACATATCAACAATAGAAGCGTAGATACTATCTGATGAATATTAGTGCATGAATATGCAAAACTGTAACTATGCTGGATTTGGCAGTGCCCAGACTTAACGTAGAGCAATCCGGATGTCGTAAGGCGTATTTCGCGGCATATGGGGAGTATAAATCGCATTGAATTATCAACATATCAACAATTGCAGCGGAGATACGTTCAAGTGAATATTCATGTTTGAATATCCAAAATTGGAACAACGCTGTTCTGGACCTAGACTAGAGTTGACACAAGTAGTGTGAGCGCGAGGTCTCGTCCTTTCGGCAGACCGTGCCATACCTGGAGCATAGAACACATACTGGTTTCGCTCATTATTGTTCTGCACCTTTTAGCGCCCCCCGCCCAGGGGACTGCGCGCATAGTTGGTCGGCGCGAGACTTGGAAGAACCCCGCCCTCTCCTTGCGGCTCATTGGACAAGTTGAACCTACCCTTTTGCACGGATCGCGCCGCACCTTTACCAGCGAGGGCCACGAGAAGGCGGAGCTGCCAACTTATAACTCGGTCCCAGCAGGTTGGCTATCTAACCGATTGTCCCCTGCACCGTCTTGGCACTCATTTGCATGGGTGCCGCCTGCGTTGACGGCCGCAGGTTTCCTCTCCGCCTCGTTGTATTTTTCTTTGCCTTGGCTCCTTGCCTATTTTCCCCGTGCTATTTTATGTCAGTTTGCCTTTCGTGAGTCCTCTGTTGCGGCAGGTTCCAGGTTTCATGTTGTCGCCTTCTTCGTTGTTATTGTTGGTCATGTTTCCCCTCTGCTTTGCTGGGGTGTCCTTACAGCCAGTCTTAGCCTTCTTCTCAGATGCTAGCTTGTCTGCTCACCCGGTTGTGCCGATCTTCTATCTGGAGGTCCTCCCTGTTGGAAGATTGGGCAATCCTCGAGGATATGTTGAGGGGTTTCTTCTTCGCCGCTGTCGCACGTGTCCACTTCGCTCAGACAGAACGTCTTGAGCTTGCTGTTGAAGTCTCCATGGCCGCTAATGAGCTGTGTCATGTAGTGGTCAGGTCTTACCCAGCGGTTCTCAAGCCTGTCCTTGACGCTGCCGAAGTATGCGAAGGTTGTTCTTCCCTTCTGCGTGGTCTGCCAGCGTTCCTGCCACTTCTGGATGGCTTCTTTGACGATCGCTTTTTCGCTGCTTGCATCGTCTCGCCCTCTTTTCTTTTCGTATATCCTGGATCTGGCTTCTATTAGGAGGTCGATCGGAATGACACCCGCGATAACCTGTAGTGCCTCTGTTGACGTTATTCTAGAGGCCATCGTCGCTCGGAGCAGTGCCATCCTCTGTGACCGCATAAGCATGTTCCTAGTTTTTCCATTCAACAGGTCCGCTCCAGCCGGCCGCGGCGTACGTGGTTATCGGCTCGAACTGCCCTGTGTACAAGTTACGTTTGGCCGCGTGTCCGAGTCCCCACTTCGCCGTGGTCACTCTCGCGAGACTGTTGAATAGTTTCTGGCACTTCTGCGTTGTTTCGTACATATGTCTGTTAATTTTTAGACCGCTTTCAACGTACACACTCAGGTAATTTATCGCTTGTACCATTCTTATGTTCTTGCCGTTGATCTTGATGATCGGTGGTCTTTCTGCGTCAAGTTTGCCTTTGACGAGCAGCATTTCCGTCTTCTCCGCCTATAACTGTTTCTTCCCTTCTTAGTTTACCCGTAACCGTTCGGTAGACAATGCCCCAGGGTTCGTTATTGCCTTCCTTCGATACGAATTCTTGCCAGCTTCGTATCTTGACTTTAGTAATCGCTTTGACGTACTCTCTCTTAGTGTCCCTGTACCTCAGCTTTTCCTTCTCCCTCGTTGCGATGTCCCTACCCCCTTGGTATCTTCTTCTTGCCCGGTAGGAGTTGCTCTTTGCTCGTGTGAGCTTGGACTATGGCACTGACCTATAGTGCCATTTCTTCTTTGGAATGACCGCGTCGCAGGCTTTTATTAGGGCTTCTTTCATTCATTCGGCCATTATTTCGAAGTCATCAGCCTGCTGGAGAGTTGTTTCTCGGAGTTCCTCTTTCTCCTCCGCGACAAATCTTTGGAACACCACCCAGTCGGCAATCCTTGTGTTGTATCTTCTCTGCTGTAGCTGCGGCGGGGTACTCCTTTCTTCGAGATCCAGGCGCGTCTCCGGTATCCTATGGTCACTGGGGGTTCCGTCCTCGCGAACTTTCCAATCTTTCGCGAGCGGTATATTTTCTGGACTCGCCATTGTTATATCAATATTCGATCGTCCTCGAGTCGTCTCGAATGTATGAACCTGCGTCCAGCGGCGTATTATTTCTTACACACGCGACTAAGTCACTGCACTTTTAAATGTTCCGCGCGACGGTCTTCCCACGTCGGTATGACAGCTTTCTATTCTCTGCCACCGTCGGAAAGGCAGCTTCCGCCCTGCTGGGCAGTTTCGCTGATTGCCCTTGTGGCGGCATTCTTGGCGCAATCCCTAGTATGGTCTTCACTGTCCAGTTCACACGTTGCGCGTGTGGCGGCGCTCTAGTCGCGCGTCCCAAGATGGCGTCCTAGGATGGCGTCCTCTCTACCCTAGCCACCGCAACAGCTTTCTTTTGCTTTTTCTGCTTCTAATGAAGCTAACTCTACTAGTTCTTATACTCACTATTACTCTAGAGCACAAGTACATCACTTTCTAACACTTTCTTGTCCAAATACTTTGATTTTCCTCGAGATTTCAGACATAAACTACGGAGCGACATGAACGCGGCCTTCCTGCTTGCTGACGTCACGAAGAGTACCAGAGTTGACACTGCGCAAATCGAATATCGTGCTCTGTATTTGGCAGCAAATGTGGAGTATAACGCGCATCGTATTGTCGACATATCTGATATTGGAACGGAGATACGTTGATATGAATATGTAAGCCAGAATATGAAAAACTGCAATTACGCTGGATTTGTCAGTGACCAGAGTTGACATAGCCTAAACCGTATGATGTGCGATGTATTTGGAAGCAAATGAGGAGTATTTGTCGCATCGAATTAGCCACAAATCTCTAATTGCAGCGGTGATACTTTGTATTTAATATGCAATAACGTGTCTGCGACGATACAGGTTCCACTTTAACCGAAAGAATGTAACGCTTTGCACGACTCAGCGTCAAAGTAAGTGACATTGTCGCTGTTTCGCTGGAGAATTGGCGTCGCTGAAATAAATTGCAGTCTCAATGGAGTCATTTTATTTCAAGATTTACGCTACAATTCTGAATATTTTCGCCGGACAAAACCGTTTCTTGTTCTTGCGAAAGCAAGCAGTCGAATTGAGGTACATAATATCAATTACAGTCTAATACATTTTAGCGGTCCAACGTCGATGGGACGATTTCGCATCGACATTTTCGGAGGACCACGTAACCTTCCAACGACGATAGCCGTACGAGCAGCGGACAAGCCTACTTCGTGTTTTAGGTTCCTCACACCATGTACCCTACTTCTTGATTCTTGGTCGGTAGCTTTAGCGGCTGCTGGTCCGAGAAACTCCATCCTGACCCGCTTTCTCGTACGTCGCATGTGACGTCTTGCTGTCCGCCGTAGACACTTGTCTGATCTACATACGTTCAACCATTTGTGCGAGACAAGCGCGGCGCTCTGCAGGGACGGGGGATCCAATTTTCGAAGTATCAATTGCGAAACCTCCAGTGGTAGTTCGGAAATGATATCTACCTTGCTTGGCACGAACAGACCAACGACGCGTAATAGAGATCTAAAAAACTCCATGTTGCTTCTACTGTTGCGCGAGCACGACTGACGGTCTAGTTGAGAATTGAGGCTTATATATGTGCTGCTCGAAACGGTTGACTGCGAGTTCCGGTTCCGGGTAAGAGCACCGGTCAGTCAGAATCGGGCACGTGTGCATGTATTTTCATATATATGTCGGAGATGAAGGGACACCGGAGCCCTTTCTTTGGAACTTCGAGAAAATCCCCTAACACTGTAATCTAGATTCTACCATAGCCGTAATTAAGCAGTTGTCGTCATTCAATACGATTGTATTTGTCCGAGATTTGTGATATTGAGCAGGTGCTCGAGGCGACAACCAGTCGCCAAACGTAGCCGTGGTCGAGGGATGAACGTTTTGTCTAAAGGTATGGAGTAATAGTATAGCTCTCATTAAAAAGAAATAGTTGTAGCGTCATTGGACAGTAAACATTCGAACGGTTTCTGTCCCGTGGCTCGCCACACGCAGACCGAATTCTCCGGGTAAGATGATCACCAGATGCCGATGCATCTCCACAGTACATGTTCAGCTAGCCTGAGGACCCGTTATGAATCTTGAGATTTAATTTACTAAAATCCTCCAAACAGACAAGGAGACTTCGTCTGGACTACGGGAAGATAGGGGAAATCTATTTTTCTCACGAAAGACGCTTCCCGCTAGCAACTTTCCCTCAAGGGCGGCTAGCATACTTCTCTAACCACCAACATGGAAATTGACCAATTAACAGCAACGTCAATTTCCCTCACTTTTCGAACGAAGGAATCTCTCCACGAATCCGATGATCTCGTTTCCTTAGATACACCCTATCATAGCTTTCCTCTGCAGCATCATCGTGACGGAAAGCCATTCTCTCGTGAGGTCGCATTAGCTAGTTGCATCGCGTCTTTACGCCCTGTGGATATTCTATGTTTTAACAAAGAGTTAGTTCAGTAATTCTTGTACCGTAGACGAGGAAGTTGGGTACAACTTGGACTTTGGAAGAAAGCGCATTTTGTTATCCCGTTGACCGTGGATTCGTTATGGAACCTATGATCATTGTCATTTGCTTCTCGAGCATCTAATTATCACGGTTAGTTGTCGATATCTGTAATAGTCATATTTGCACTAGCCGATATCTTCTCCATTTCATAACAACAATGTCTAATCACAACGAAGATTCGTTTCGGGCCCCTAACCCCGACCCTAATCATAACGATAACCCGACATATAAATGTCCTAGTACAAACCCGGACGATAAATAAATGGCTTATTTCGTTGGAAAAAATTATAGCATTTATGAATTCAATTGGAAACTGTGAATAATTCTTAACTACCATATTTACGTTTTATTCCATTGTAAATGGAGCATGTCTGTCAATTGTATGTTATAATAACGAGAAGTTTTTCATTAAAACATTAAAATTTCGTCAAAAGTTTTGAAGCGTCGTAAGTTAGCGTCGCCTCTGGGATGCTTCGGTCAGTCTTACTCTTCGACTAGTTGGCGACGGTTGTGTCGTAGTTAGTGAAGAAAGTGCGGAGTGGTTTTTCAGTCTGATTCATGTACTTTCTATGCATGTTTTAACACGTTTCTTGGATATTATTTCGTCACAGTGTATAAAGTGACTTTTTTATACTTGTGAGCTGGTTAATTCTATCGTTGTTACTGAATATTACAATATTCTTGAACGTGAGTGTATTTTCATGCGACTGATGCATCATCATACCATGCAAGGGGAATTGGAAACTATGACAAAAAGGAAGAAATGTGAAGGAGATACTTATAACCATAGTAAACGACAAAAAATTCGTAAAAGTTCAAGTGAATCTGACGAGGAGGATATTGATGAAAAGGGAGTTAACAATTCAAGGATAGGAGTAATAACACAATAGTCAAAAGGATGATGCGAATGATGGGATGTAAAGAAGGTTACGGCCTTGGGAAAAATAAACAAGGTCGTTTAGAGCCATTTCAAACACCTAAACATCATGGGCGTAGAGGACTTGGACATCATGTTCCTGGACTTGAAGCTTCAGGTCTTAAATGGAATCCTGCAGAGGAAGTAATAAAGTGTGGAAGATATGAAATGGGTAAGAAATCAAAATTCTAATACACCTGCATTAGAAGAAATGCAGCACTGGTTACATCAGGGACCTAAAAAGTTGACCATAGATGATGAAACTGATTTCTGTTGCGAAGATATAGTGAAAAATATTATCAATGCAAAAACAGCATTCGATCGTTTGGATGACGTTGAAGTGCGTCGAGCAAGGACACGTTGTAATCCTTATGAAACAATTCGTGGTGCATTTTTCTTAAATCATGCTGCTGTTAAAATGGCGAATATAGATAGAGCATGTAACTTTGTGTTTACTAAACCAGAAGGTTTGGGAGAGAATGAGCTGCTATACTTAGATAAATTGAAAACTCTTTTGAAATCCTTTGAATCCTGTTGAATCCTTCATTCCTTACTATTAATCCAGGGCAATTGACGAAATTTAACATTGAAAATGCATTATTATCACCATATGACTGGTTTTATATGCCATGTGGTACAAAACCAAGGCCTGATGATTATAAGAAGAACGCTACATTTTGTATGGGCATGAGATGAAATAACGTATATGGATATATAAAGAATTCCTGGGTTCGAGTCGATGACATTGCCATAGAATTACCACCAAATACACTTGTATACGCAGAAGTTGCATAAGAAATGACTAAGGACTTTACACATCAGTATAAATTACTTGCATTGCATATTATAGATGCATTCTGCTTAGGTGAAGTGGACATTAGTAAAAAAATATTTGAGGAGCAGGTAAGCAACTGAATCTTATTGAATTCAATAATAAACTTATACATTTCCAGTAATGAAACGTTTTTTGTGGGAGTACTTTAATGTAATACTAATGTATGAGTTTTGTTTAAAGGAACGGGGACACGAAGTTGTTCTGCAAAGCTTTGTGGAAATCAGCAGGAAATAACTAGACTCGAATACGTGTCAAAGAACTATTTCCAGTTGGCTCATACATATGTGAAAAGTTACGAGTAACACAATGTAAAATGAAAAATAATTGCGGTGCCTTAGTATACGAACTTCAAGAAAAGACTTTAGATGTTAGTAGTTGTAATAAGGACAAATTATGTTTCATACCAAACAGTGTAATATTTTTGAGAAGCACCGTAAGTCCTTGGAATCGGTATGTCACTAAAACACGTTCAATGACGTATGTTTTTAATCGCGAAACAAACGAGAAGATATTCGACCTTCATAGACCAAGTTCAGCAGAAGCAAGAACTTGAATCTTTTGAGAGTCGCCTTATTTGGAATTGTCCTAATGATTCATCACTTGCTATGAACAGATTTGCAAAATTTATTATAGATAAGTGTCCTGTATACAATGCACGCTTAGAATATTAAAACTACAGACTGTACATATATCGAAACATGACTTGAGCCGCATAGAAGTCAAAGAGATTAATTTCATTAAGTTGACTGTTATTTCATGTATGAAATACTTATGATATATTTTCGTATTTTCCTATATGGCTGTCCGTAAACGCAGCAAGCGACGACCGCCTAGTATCCCGCCGCATATTCGTGAGGGACAGGAGCTCAAAAATCTCTTTCCTAGTCGACACCGGTGCCGACGTATGTGTATTCCCGCGCAACAAAATACGCGGGCCCGCGAACCAAGGTACGTAAGAATTGTTCGCGGCTAACGGGTCACGCATCGGGACCTACGGCACCACCCTGGTGTCCCTTGACTTGGCATTGCGTAGAGCGATGAAATGGCGTGTCACAATAGCGGACGTTGACACAACCGCCATCGGTGTGGACTTTCTTAGCTATTACGAATTGTGGGTGGATATAAGGAATAAACGCCTCATAGCCTTTACCTCGAATCTGTCGGCGAGAGGATACACGGCCACGAACCAGATAGCGTCGATCAAGACGTCATCGGTGAGTCGACGTATCACCAACTCCTTGTCAAATTTCCCGACCTAACCCGCCCATCGGCTTTCGGAAGGGAGAAGACTCGATACGGCGTGGTACTCCACATCGAAACCACACATGGCCCGCCTGTCTACAGCGAACCACGCCGACTCGCACTAGACCGACTTAAACAGATTAAGACGGAGTTCGAAATGATGATCGAGCAGGGCGTGATGCGACCATCGAAAAGCCCGTGGGAATCGCCCCTGCACGTCGTACCGGAGAAGGACGGACACCTGCGATCATGTGGCGACTACCGTGAGTTGAACGCTCGCACCATACCCGACAGGTACACGCCGTATCGAAGACTTCTCGCAACGTCTACACGGTAAGAGTACCTTCTCGAAAATCGTCCTTGTTGGCGCATATCATCATATTCCGATAGCGACCGAAGATGTTGAAAAAACTGCGATTACGACACCTGTCGGACTTTTCGAAGCGACAAACATGATGTTCGGAGTTCGAAACGCTGTGCAAACGTGTCAGCGATTCGTCGACGAAATCACGCGCGGTCTCGATTTCGTCTACGCGTATATAGACGATTTCCTCGTAGCTTTGGAAGATGAAAAACAACATTGCGAACATTTTCGAACCCTGTTCAACCGCCTCAACGACTACGGCGTTGTAATCAATCCCGCAAAATGCGAATTCGGCGCGCACGAAATCACATTCCTCGGATATACGGTAAACTCCGACGGAATTAAGCCGATAACCGAGCGAGTGGGAGCAATCGTAAATGCTCCGAAGCCCGCGGTAGTTAAACAGCTACGTAGATACCTCGGCATGATCAACTTCTACCCACGTTTCATAGCGAGGGCCGCGAAAATACTTCAGCCGCTCAACGACCTGCTAAAAGATGCGAAAAGGGGCAACGCGCCCGTCGAGTGGTCGGCACAAGCCGAAAACAGTTTCAGCGAGTCGAAACGTGCCCTGGCTTACGCAACGATTCTAACGCATCCGATACAAGGCTTGTCCGACAGCCTCGCAGTAGACGCGTCCGACTGCGCAATGGGGGCAGTATTGCCACAACGCGCGAATGACGATTGGCAGCCATTAGGGTTTGCTACGAAACCATTGACCCCGCGCAGAGAAAATATTGTGCGTATGACCGCAAACTACTCGCGATGTACACCGCGGTAAAACGCTTTCGGCACGCCGTGGAAGGCCGAAATATCACGATATATACCGATCACAAGCCCTTGACATATGCGTTTAACCAGAACTTAGAGAAGTGTTCGCCGCGACAATTTCGATACCTAGACTATATCGTGCAATTTACAACCGACATCCGGCATATAAGGTGCCTAGATAACAATGTAGCCGACACCCTATCCTGGGTCGAAGAGCTAGGGAAATCAGTCGACCATCGAACTTTAGCAGCCGCGCAAGAGAACGATACCGAGCTATGCAGAATCGTCAACTCCATCAATCGTATCTTTTTTAGCTGCAACGCGCGGCTATAAGAGATACGATTTCCCGTCCAAGATATACAAATATACTGCAATTTATCTGGTAAAACCGAGCGACCGTATGTTCCGAAACTTCTGCGATACAATGTATTTAATTCGTCACACGGGCATTCTCCTCCAGGGACACGCGCCACGCAGAAACTGGTAACGACGCGTTTCATCTGGCCGTCGATAAACAAGGATTGCCAAAACTGGACACGGCAATGTATCCCGTGCCAGCGATGTAAGGTCACCAAGCATGTATCCGCTCCCGTCGTAACATTCGGAGAGATAACAGGCCGATTCGAGCATATACACATAGACATTACCGTGATGCAATATGCGCAGGGTTACCGATATCTACTAACGTGAAGCTCAGTGAGGCCGTGTGTGTAATACACGTGCTTCGGGGCGACCATGTGATGGAAGGTCTATGTGACCAGGTGATGGATTTCACATGTGTTCGGAGCGACAATGTAGCGGAACCCTATGTGGTCGTGCGAAGTGGAAAGCGAGATTCAATTGGATACGAAATCGAGAATGGTCCTTCATGTAATTATGATCGGAATGATAAGCCACAGGATGCAACTAGCACTTTGAATACTAAGTATAACGTTACTAGTTTTTGTTCTCTTTTATTTCTTTGCTCGTCAAACCTCCGAACAAAATTTTGTTGTCGAAAAAGACCCTCGGTTCATATGGAACATCTAATTAATTGGTAATTAATATCTGTTGCATTGAGTTTAATGTTGTGGAAGCACAATATCTTAGATGCACCCGAGGACGGGTGATTGTCAAGCTGGCCGTGTCGGAGATGGAAGGATATCGGGGTTTCCATTTTGGAATGTTTGGGAAAGCCCCAATATCCTAGACCAGACATTCACTATAGCTACACTTAAGTAATAAAATTAAGAAATAGTTGTATGGTTATGCAAGGTTTATAACGAAGTGCTTGGGCTCGAAGTGAGATAACGAGTCACCGAACGCAGCTACAGTCACGGGGGGCGTGTAATAACAGAGGTATGGAATAATTATGCAGCTCTCCTTGAAAACAAAGCTGGACCCGTGTGGGGGGGAGGACTTTATAAGGGCAGTTCCGTTTGGACTAGGTTATTGGAGTAGGTTATTGCTTTAGTTACTCAGTTAGCGATGGAGTTAGTGATTGAGTTAATTAGTGAGTTAGTTATCGATTTAGATATTAAAAGAAGTACGACTGGTACGTTGGGTCTCACCAGGATCGTGTGTCAGATCGGATTCGTCTTCCCGTGGCCGTGGATTCGTATCGAAACTAAGTTCAATGTCATCGACATCACGTTTGTCCGATAGCCGTTATTACCTGTAACCTCTTGTAACCATCACATCGGTACCAATAACGATCGGCTTTAATACATAAGCCCGATGGTCAATTCGAGAGAAGTTTCGTCGAACGCCCAAAATTCCTACCTTAACCAGACGTCAGAAGTGGGATCAGTGCCGATAATAACAGTGCAAAAGCTGACGACCATCGTGCGCTAGTTAATTCAGTCGCTTGTACGAAAATCGTGTACGGAACCTAAATATCTTTCGCTACCGCTTTTTAACCCTGAAACCGCGGGCTCCGACCCAGCTGCATGGTGCGTAGCTGTCAATCTGATTATGAAGGAGAACCCTTTACAAAGCAGCGCCCTGAGAGGAAACTATAATTTCAATAACGAGCGTCGAGTAGATTTCTACGTAGCGGAAGCGTCAACTGGTAGATGACGCCATCTGGGTGAGTCGCTTCCACCTTACTCCGATTCTGGAGCCGAGTATCCAGTAAGTAAAGAATCCATAGTCCTGAGACTTTCTGGCAAAAGAACGAATAATGTAGTAGTAAAGCGAAGAATAAGAAATCTTCGTATTAAACGTGAATCTCAAATCTTGTCCATTGTATGTACCAATGGTTTTACATTTTAGATAAATTCCCATTTCCTTGCTGATAGTTA
Source organism: Bombus lapidarius (assembly GCA_936014575.1). Lineage (NCBI taxonomy): Eukaryota > Metazoa > Arthropoda > Insecta > Hymenoptera > Apidae > Bombus > Bombus lapidarius. The sequence goes on from CAKXZU010000743.1 coordinate 32,300, forward strand.
TTTAGAATATGATATAGTGACTGACCGTGAAATTTTTAAGTCAAGATTCTGACGTAATGTTACGCAAAATAGCCTCGCTATGTGTTAAAAAAATAATTAACGTCTGTACTGAAACAGCTCAAAACGAAATCGATATTAATTAAGTTGACATTGATGTACATGGTAATGATCACGGTCGATTAATTTCTCCTCTCGAAAAACTCAAAGATTCATTCGTTACGGGTTTCCTATGTACTCGCGTAAATACAGGCAAGTTAGAAATGCGATTAATTGATCCTAACATCACAGTACAATGAAGTCCTTATATACTTAGTGAGGGTGAGCGCAAAATAGTACGTGAGAGAATAAGCGAATTAAATAGAGCAAAAATCATATGGTCTAGTAATTCACCATTTGCGAGCCCTACGTTACTCTCGAAGAAGAAGGACGGCTGAGATAGATTATGTGTAGATTTTCGAGAATTGAATAAAAATATGGTCGCGGATCGATATCCGCTACCTCTTGTTGCAGATCAAATCGCGAGATTACAACAGCGTGATACTTTATTAGTCTGGACGTGACCAGCGGATTTCATCAAATCGCTATTCATCTTAATTCTACGTAATACGCAACATTTGTTACCCCCGACGAACAATACGAGTATATAACGACGCCATTGGGATTGAAAGATGCACCGTCAGTTTTCATAGGGCCATTCTCAATGCCCGAGACGATCTCGCCTATTCGTACGTTGATGATAATCGAACAGCTAAAGAACTCTACCAAATGTCCACATTGGACAAATTGTGAATGTAAAGAATTAAAAAAGAATAAAGAAATATATCTGCATTACGGGTAAGTTAAGCGGTAAATGTGATTTGAAAGAATATGTTATTGTTTTGGTCGATGCTTTTACAAAATTTGAATACCTGCATCATACTCGTAAAATAGATGCTCTTAGTACCGTTAAGGCACTTAAGCCTGTTATATTTTTATTCGGCAGTCCATAATAATGGATCAGGGGAGATGTTTTATGGGTAAATAATTTCAAGGTTTTTGTCAAGAAACGACCGGGCTGCTATGGCAAGACGCGATTGGGGAAATACAATTGGCTTTGAATTGCACCACCAACCGCGTGACTAAGTCGAGCCCATTGGAACTACTAATAGGTAGAACAGCATTACCATACGACTTGTTCCTGCCCGATAACATCGTAGAAAAAGAAATAGATATCTCCGATATAAGACGACAGGCAATAAAAGGTATAGAAATTAATGCTAAATATGATAAAGATAGATTTGACAAAGCTAAAGCTAAAGAGGTTATGTTCAAACCCAAGCTTAATCTCGGTGATTTTGTATTTCGCAAAACTGAGGAAAGAAACCAAACCAAGTTAGATACAAAATTTAGAGGTCCATTTGTAACAGCAGAAATTTTGAAGCAGATAGGTAAAGTTTAAAGACATTAGACGACGAACGATCGTATACAGTCATGATAGATTGAGAAGATTGTCAAACAATCGTATTCCTGCTGAGCTGGATGTCTGTAGTAATGACAATAACAGCGACCACGACGATATGAGTACCCTGATCTCGGAAGATCCTTAGCACTCTGTCTCAAATATTAAAATCAATGTATCTCCGCTACTATTGAAGGTATGTAGACAATTCTGGACGCGTTATACTTCGCACTTGCTGCCAACTACAGCGCACGTCATCCGGTTTACGGTACGTCAAATCTGGTCGCTGTCAAATCCATCATTGTTTCAGTTTTGCATATTCATGCATTAATATTCATGTGATCGTATCTACGCTTCTATTGTTGATGTGTTGATGATTCGGTGCGATTGATACTCCCCATACGCTGCGAAATACGGGGAACGACATCCGGATTGCGCTGCGTCGACTCTGGGCACTGCCAAATCCAGCGTCGTTGCAGCTGTGCATATTCGGGCTTCAATATACAATTAGTCGTGTATCCCCTGCTATTAGAAAAATGTTAACAATTCGGTGCGAATTATAGTTCACAATTGCTGCCAAATACAGGGCAAGACATCCTGTTTTGGGCTATATCAAGTCTGGTCCCTGTCAGATCCAGCGTTATTGCAGTTTTGCACATTCTGTATTAATTGCTCAAACAACGTGTCTCCGCTGCTCTTGTCGATATGTCGATAATTCGATGCGCGATATACACAACATATGCTGCCAAATAGAGCGCTCATCCTGCTCTTTACGCTAAGTCAACTCTGATTCCGGTCAAATCCAATGTAGCTACTGTTCTTCTTATTCAGGCTTGACTATTCTATTGAAGGTATCTCTGCTGAAACTGGTGATATGTGAATAAGACGATGCGCTTTATACTCCCCATATGATGCGAAATACGTGGAGTGGCATCCGGTTTGCACTCTGTCAAATCAGAGCACTGCCAATCCAGCGTATTTGCAGTTTTGCACATCCTGTCCTAAATATTCAAATCAACGTATCCCCGCTTCTATTGAAGAAATGTCGACAACATCGTGCGCAATACTGTCAAAATTTACTGCCAAATATAGAGCAGGGCATCCGGCTTGCGCTGTGTCAACTCTGGTAGTCTTCGTGACGTCGGCATGCAGGAAGGACTTGTTCGTGTCGCTCCGTGGTTTATGTCCGAAATCACGAGGAGAATCAAAGTATTTGGTAAAAAAAAGTGTTAGAGAGTATTGTACTAGTGCCCCGGAGTAAAAGTGAGTTTGAGAACTAGTGAAGTTCTCTTCATTAGATGCGGAAAAAGCAAGAGAATACTGTTGCTGTGGCCAGGGTAGTGAGGACGCCATCTTAAGACGCCATCTTGAGACGCGCGACTAGAGCGCTTCGCACGGGCTACGTGTGAACTGGGCAGTGGCGGCCATTTTGGGGAGTGCACCGAGAACGCCGCCACAAGGGCTATCAGAGAAGCTGCCCAGCAGAGCGGAAGCTGCCTTACCGTCGGTGGCAGAGAATATTAAGCGGTCATACCGACGGGGGCGGACCGTCGCGCGGAATATGTAAAAGTGCAGTGCAACTGCTATTGGTGATATTTCGATAATTCGATGCGCCTTATACACCACATATGCTGCCAAATACAGCGCACGTCATCCAGTTTACGCTACGTCAACTCTGGTCGCTGTCAGATCCAGCCTAGTTGCAGTTTTGCATATTCATGCATTAATATTCATCTGATCGTATCTACGCTTCTGTTGTTGATATGTTGATGATTCGATGCGATTGGTACTCCCCATACGCTGCGAAATACGGGGAAAGACATCCGGATTGCGCTGCGTCGACTCTGGGCACTGCCAAATCCAGCGTATTTGCAGTTTTGCATATTCAGGCTTCAATATTCAATTGAACTTATTTCTGCTGCTATTGGAGATGTGTCGAAATTTCTGTGTTCGCTATACTCCACATCTGCTGCCAAATACAGACCACGAATTTTGGTTTGCAGTATGACAACTCTGGTCTAGGTCCAGGCCATCGTAATTCCAGGTTTGCATATTCAAACATGAATATTCATCTGAACGTATCTCCGCTGCTATTGTTGATATGTTGATAATTCGATGCGATTTATACTCCACATATGCTGCGAAATACGTGGACCGACATCCGGTTTGAGCTACGTAAACTCTGGGCACTGCCAAATCCAGCTTATTTGCAGCTGTGCATATTCGGGCTTCAATATACAATTGATCGCGTATCCGCTGCTATTAGAGAAAGTTTAACAATTCGGTGCGAATTATAGTTCACAATTGCTGCCAAATACAATATGCACGACATCCTGTTTTGGGTTATGTCAACTCTGGTCTAGGTCAAGACAGGCGTAGTTCCACTTTGCATATTCATGCGTGAATATTTATCTGAACGCATCTCCGCTGCTATTCGAGATATGTCTACAATTCTGTGCGCTTTATACTCCACATATGCTGCCAAATACGCGGAACGACATCCGGTTTGCGGTATCAACTCTGGTCTAGGTCACGATCAGCGTATTTCCAGTTTAGCATATTTGTTACGTCGAGCGACACTCTATCTAGACGAGGCCACACACCGCGGGCATGATGGCAACCAGATGTCTGCACGTCCTTACCTCGTCCCTCAATAGTCTTAAGAACCGACCATAAATCTTACGACATTCTAGAAGGTCCGTCGGACCGAACAAAGATCTCTAAACTAAAATCGATATCTAAAGGCTATTGTTTATGGCAAGAAGATACTGAAAGTTCGTCATGCTTACGTACGATACTTTACACTAGCAACTATCTATCGAGGGCGGCTAAGACCCTTCCTAGTCCATCAACCTTCTTGTATCCAATCGGAAACAAGTCTTCTGCCCTCACTTTTCCTAAACAAAATCGCCATGAACAAATCAGCTTTCTCACGTCTTTAGACACACCCATCACTAGCGTTTCTCCGACACAACATCGCCACTTTAACTTACTTATTCTTCGCCGTTAGAATAGTCAACATGTCCTTACCGAGTTTCATACCTTAAAACAGTCACTTACATAACTTATACATACGCATCAGTATAACTATTTTTCTATATAAAGTTGTTGCAATGAACATTAATTTATACCTGTTAATTCAGTGTAAATTCAGATGAACCACCCCTATTATCGTAACGGAAATCAGGGGATCGGTCATTTCGTGGCGTCGATTATCTTATCGTAACGGGAATTTACGACTCCTGTTGACGTGCCTTCTCGCGATCGCGTCTCTCCGCGAATTGTCGACGAAACATATTCTACTGAAGGTATCTCCGCTGCTATTGGTGATATGTCGATAATTCGATGCGCTTTATGCTACACATTTTCTGCCAAATACAGAGCATGACAGCCGGTTTGCGCCACGTCAACTCTGGTCTAGGTTAAGACCAGCGCACTTCCAGTTTTGCGTATTCAACCTTGAATATTCAATTCAAGGCATCTTCGCTGCTCTTGGTGATATCTCGATAATTCGATGCGAGTTATGCTCCACATATGCTACCAAATACAGAGTACGACATCCGGTCTTTCCACGTATTTCGCAGCATGTCGAGAGTGTAAATCGCATCGAATGTTCGACATATCACCATTAGCCGCGGAGATGCCTTCAATTGAATTTTCAAGCCTGAATAAACAGAACAGCAATTACATTGCATATGACCGGGATCTTAGTTGACATAGTGTAAACGGCAGGATGTGCGCTATATTTGGCAGCAAATGTGAAGAATAACCCGCACAGTATTGTCGACATACTTTAAAAAGGAACGGCGATACGTTCAATTGAATATTGAAGCCCGAATATGCAAAAAGGCAAATAAGCTGAATTTGGCAGTGCCCAGATTTGACGTAGCGCAAACTGAATATCATGCTATGTATTTGGCAGCATATGGGAGGGGTGTAAAGCGCATCGAATTATAGACATATCACCAATAGCCGCGGAGATAACTTCAATTGAATATTCAAGCTTGAATATGCAAAACTGCAACTACGCTGGTCTGGACCTATACCAGAGTTGACATAGCGCAAAGCGAATGTCATGCTCTGTATTTGGCAGCAAATGTGGACTATAATGCGCATTGAATTGACGACATATCACCAATAGCAGCGGAGATACGTTCAGATGAATATTCAAGCTTGAATATGCAAAACTGCAACTACGCTGGTCTGGACCTAGATCAGAGTTGACGTACCGTAAACCGGATGACGTGCTCTGTAGTTGGCAGCAAGTGTCAAGTGTAACGCGCCCAGAATTGTCTACATACCTTGAATGGAAGCGGCGATACGTTGATTTTAATATTTAAGACAGAGTGCTAATGATCTTCCGTGATCACGGTACTCATATCGTCGTGGTCACTGTTATTGTCGTTACTACAGACATCCAGCTAAGCAGGAATACAACTGTTTGGCATTCTTCTCAATCTATCATGACTGTATTTATACGATCGTTTGTCGTCTAATGTCTTTAAACTTTACCTATCTGCTTCAAAATTTCTGCTGTTACAAATGGACCTCTAAATTTTGTATCTAACTTGGTTTGGTTTCTTTCCTCATTTTTGCGTAATACAAAATCACCGAGCTTAAGCTTGGGTTTAAACATAACCACTTTAGCTTTAGCTTTGTCAAATCTATCTTTATCATATTTAGCATTAATTTCTATACCTTTTATTGCCTGTCGTCTTATATCGGAGATATCTATTTCTTTTTCTACGATGTTATCGGGCAGGAACAAGTCGTGTGGTAATGCTGTTCTACCTATTAGTAGTTCCAATGGGCTCGACTTAGTCACGCGGTTGGTGGTGCAATTCAAAGCCAATTGTATTTCCCCAATCGCGTCTTGCCATAGCAGCCCGGTCGTTTCTTGACAAAAACCTTGAAATTCTTTACCCATAAAACATCCCCCCTGATCCATTATTATGGACTGCCGAATAAAAATATAGCAGGCTTAAGTACCTTAACGGTACTAAGAGCATCTATTTTACGAGTATGGTGCAGATATACAAATTCTGTATAAGCATGGACCAAAACAATTTGGACATTTGGTGGAGTTCTTTAGCTGTTCGATTATCATGTGGGTGGCAAGCCCTAGCTGGATACCATCTTCGTGTTTGTGAGGTTGTATCCTTTGTGAGATCTGCGGGGTGTTTCCTATTCAGTCTTCTTTCTATGTTTGATGTGTTAATCGTTTCCGCAGCAGCCCGGTCCGGGTCTGTTGCTATTCTTTCCTTGCAACTTTCCGCGTATCTGCTAATCTCCTCCTTGACCGTTGGTATTCCCAGGTTCTTCCGTATGTGCTCGTATCTAGCACACCATGGGGCGTTTACTATTGTTCTAAGAATTTTAGCATGTATTGTCTACTATTTTGTTTATATGGCTCATTGCTGCTGTCCCCTTTAATGGTATTCCGTAGGTCCAGATTGGTTTTATGATTGTTTAGTATATTTTTAATTTATTTTCTATGCTTAATTTGGATTTAATTACATAGATGGGATTCCGCGAAAAGAAATCTACGTGAGCCATTCGTTTACATGCTCGATACATAATATCAAGATTGAAGGTCTGCAAATAACCGCACCACCTATAGACCTGGTAATTAAGATTTGCTTTATTGCTGGAGGCTTCCGAAGAATTACAGTCGGTAACAATTGGAAATTCTCGGCCCTGTAAATAGTGTCGGAAATGTTTGGCAGCGTTTACGACTGCTATTGTCTCTTGTTCATATGAATGGTACCTAGATTCCGTAGGACAAGTTCTTTTACTATAACATTCTACTACTCTGTCTTTACCTTCAACCTTATACATTAAAGTATCCCCATATATATCCGAACTAAAATCACTCAGTAATTCTGTAGGATAATTATGGTCAAATATCGTTAATACCGGCGCGTTAGTCAGGACGGAAATTACCTTTTGCCCTATCTTTTCATGTTTCTCTGTTCAGGTCGTGTTTTCTCTTCTTTGCTTTTTTTCCTTTTTATTATTTGACGTGGCTTGATACAAAGGTTTCATTACTTGTGGCAATTTAGGAACAAATTTTCGGAAGTTAGAAGCTAATCCTATAAACTGCCTAAGCTGTGCGGCGGTCGTTGTCGCAGGTAAAGGGCTCAAATCTCGTATCTTACCAGGGTGAGAGCGAACTTCTCCGTTTTGGATTACATATCCAAGATGGAGTACCGACGTCTTTAGAAAAGAACAATTAGAAATATTAAAGGAGAATCCGCCTTTTATGTAGGGATTTAAAACGCGACCAATCTTTCTAAAGCTTGATCTATCGAGTCGGCAATAATTAGGACGTCATCCAGTAAACAACAACGTACGAATAGGCGAGATCGTCTCGGGCATTGAGAATGGCCCTATGAAAACTGACGGTGCATCTTTCAATCCCAATGGCGTCGTTATATACTCGTATTGTTCGTCGGGGGTAACAAATGTTGCGTATTCCGTAGAATTAAGATGAATAGCGATTTGATGAAATCCGCTGGTCACGTCCAGACTAATAAAGTATCACGCTGTTGTAATCTCGCGATTTGATCCGCGACCGTATTTTTATTCAATTCTCGAAAATCTACACATAATCTATCTCAGCCGTCCTTCTTCTTCGAGAGTAACGTAGGGCTCGCAAATGGTGAATTACTGGACCATATGATTTTTCCTCTATATAATTCGCCTATTCTCTCACGTACTATTTTGCGCTCACCCTCACTAAGTATATAAGGACTTCATTGTACTGTGATGTTAGGATCAATTAATCGCATTTCTAACTTGCCTGTATTTACGCGAGTACATAGGAAACCCGTAACGAATGAATCTTTGAGTTTTTCGAGAGGAGAAATTAATCGACCGTGATCATTACCATGTACATCAATGTCAACTTAATTAATATCGATTTCGTTTTGAGCTGTTTTAGTACAGACGTTAATTATTTTTTTAACACATAGCGAGGCTATTTTGCGTAACATTACGTCAGAATCTTGACTTAAAAATTTCACGGTCAGTCACTATATCATATTCTAAATAACTATCAGCAAGGAAATGGGAATTTATCTAAAATGTAAAACCATTGGTACATACAATGGACAAGATTTGAGATTCCCGTTTAATACGAAGATTTCTTATTCTTCGCTTTACTACTATATTATTCGTTCTTTTGCCAGCAAGTCTCAGGACTATGGATTCTTTACTTACTGGATACACGGCTCCAGAATCGGAGTAAGGTGGAAACGACTCACCCAGATAGCGTCAACTACCAGATGACGCTTCCGCTACGTAGAAATCTACTCGACGCTCGTTATTGAAATTATAGTTTCCTCTCAGGGCGCTGCTTTGTAAAGGGTTTTCCTTCATAATCAGATTGACGGCTACGCACCATGCAGCAGGGTCGGAGCCCGCGGTTTCAGGGTTAAAAAGCGGTAGCGAAAGATATTTAGGTTCCGTACACGATTTTCGTACAAGCGACTGATTAACTAGCGCACGATGGTCGTCAGCTTTTGCACTGTTATAATCGGCACTGATCCCACTTCTGACGTCTGGTTAAGGTAGGAATTTTGGGCGTTCGACGAAACTTCTCTCGAATTGACCATCGGGCTTATGTATTAAAGCCGATCGTTATTGGTACCGATGTGATGGTTACAAGAGGTTACAGGTAATAACGGCTATCGGACAAACGTGATGTCGATGACATTGAACTTAGTTTCGATACGAATCCACGGCCACGGGAAGACGAATCCGATCTGACACACGATTCTGGTGAGACCCAACGTACCAGTCGTACTTCTTTTAATATCTAAATCGATAACTAACTCACTAATTAACTCAATCACTAACTCCATCGCTAACTGAGTAACTAAAGCAATAACCTACTCCAATAACCTAGTCCAAACGGAACTGCCCTTATAAAGTCCTCCCCCCCACACGGGTCCAGCTTTGTTTTCAAGGAGAGCTGCATAATTATTCCATACCTCTGTTATTACACGCCCCCCGTGACTGTAGCTGCGTTCGGTGACTCGTTATCTCACTTCGAGCCCAAGCACTTCGTTATAAACCTTGCATAACCATACAACTATTTCTTAATTTTATTACTTAAGTGTAGCTATAGTGAATGTCTGGTCTAGGATATTGGGGCTTTCCAAAACATTCCAAAATGGAAACCCCGATATCCTTCCATCTCCGACACGGCCAGCTTGACACTCACCCGTCCTCGGGTGCATCTAAGATATTGTGCTTCCACAACATTAAACTCAATGCAACAGATATTAATTACCAATTAATTAGATGTTCCATATGAACCGAGGGTCTTTTTCGACAACAAAATTTTGTTCGGAGGTTTGACGAGCAAAGAAATAAAAGAGAACAAAAACTAGTAACGTTATACTTAGTATTCAAAGTGCTAGTTGCATCCTGTGGCTTATCATTCCGATCATAATTACATGATGGACCATTCTCGATTTCGTATCCAATTGAATCTCGCTTTCCACATCGCACGACCACATAGGGTTCCGCTACATTGTCGCTCCGAACACATGTGAAATCCATCACCTTCCATCACGTGGTCGCCCCGAAGCTCGAGTTCTACAACACACTGCCTCACTGAGCTTCCTCACATTGTCGCCCCGAAGCACATGTAGTACACACACGGCCACACTGAGCTTCACGTTAGTAGATATCGGTAACCCTGCGCATATTGCATCACGGTAATGTCTATGTGTATATGCTCGAATCGGCCTGTTATCTCTCCGAATGTTACGACGGGAGCGGATACATGCTTGGTGACCTTACATCGCTGGCACGGGATACATTGCCGTGTCCAGTTTTGGCAATCCTTGTTTATCGACGGCCAGACGAAACGCGTCGTTACCAGTTTCTGCGTGGCGCGTGTCCCTGGATGAGAATGCCCGTGTGACGAATTAAATACATTGTATCGCAGAAGTTTCGGAACATACGGTCGCTCGGTTTTACCAGATAAATTGCAGTATATTTGTATATCTTGGACGGGAAATCGTATCTCTTATAGCCGCGCGTTGCAGCTAAAAAAGATACGATTGATGAAGTTGACGATTCTGCATAGCTCGGTATCGTTCTCTTGCGCGGCTGCTAAAGTTCGATGGTCGACTGATTTCCCTAGCTCTTCGACCCAGGATAGGGTGTCGGCTACATTGTTATCTAGGCCCCTTATATGCCGGATGTCGGTTGTAAATTGCACGATATAGTCTAGGTATCGAAATTGTCGCGGCGAACACTTCTCTAAGTTCTGGTTAAACGCATATGTCAAGGGCTTGTGATCGGTATATATCGTGATATTTCGGCCTTCCACGGCGTGCCGAAAGCGTTTTACCGCGGTGTACATCGCGAGTAGTTTGCGGTCATACGCACAATATTTTCTCTGCGCGGGGTCAATGGTTTCGTAGCAAACCCTAATGGCTGCCAATCGTCATTCGCGCGTTGTGGCAATACTGCCCCCATTGCGCAGTCGGACGCGTCTACTGCGAGGCTGTCGGGCAAGCCTTGTATCGGATGCGTTAGAATCGTTGCGTAAGCCAGGGCACGTTTCGACTCGCTGAAACTGTTTTCGGCTTGTGCCGACCACTCGACGGGCGCGTTGCCCTTTTTCGCATCTTTTAGCAGGTCGTTGAGCGGCTGAAGTATTTTCGCGGCCCTCGCTATGAAACGTGGGTAGAAGTTGATCATGCCGAGGTATCTACGTAGCTGTTTAACTACCGCGGGCTTCGGAGCATTTACGATTGCTCCCACTCGCTCGGTTATCGGCTTAATTCCGTCGGAGTTTACCGTATATCCGAGGAATGTGATTTCGTGCGCGCCGAATTCGCATTTTGCGGGATTGATTACAACGCCGTAGTCGTTGAGGCGGTTGAACAGGGTTCGAAAATGTTCGCAATGTTGTTTTTCATCTTCCAAAGCTACGAGGAAATCGTCTATATACGCGTAGACGAAATCGAGACCGCGCGTGATTTCGTCGACGAATCGCTGACACGTTTGCACAGCGTTTCGAACTCCGAACATCATGTTTGTCGCTTCGAAAAGTCCGACAGGTGTCGTAATCGCAGTTTTTTCAACATCTTCGGTCGCTATCGGAATATGATGATATGCGCCAACAAGGACGATTTTCGAGAAGGTACTCTTACCGTGTAGACGTTGCGAGAAGTCTTCGATACGGCGTGTACCTGTCGGGTATGGTGCGAGCGTTCAACTCACGGTAGTCGCCACATGATCGCAGGTGTCCGTCCTTCTCCGGTACGACGTGCAGGGGCGATTCCCACGGGCTTTTCGATGGTCGCATCACGCCCTGCTCGATCATCATTTCGAACTCCGTCTTAATCTGTTTAAGTCGGTCTAGTGCGAGTCGGCGTGGTTCGCTGTAGACAGGCGGGCCATGTGTGGTTTCGATGTGGAGTACCACGCCGTATCGAGTCTTCTCCCTTCCGAAAGCCGATGGGCGGGTTAGGTCGGGAAATTTGACAAGGAGTTGGTGATACGTCGACTCACCGATGACGTCTTGATCGACGCTATCTGGTTCGTGGCCGTGTATCCTCTCGCCGACAGATTCGAGGTAAAGGCTATGAGGCGTTTATTCCTTATATCCACCCACAATTCGTAATAGCTAAGAAAGTCCACACCGATGGCGGTTGTGTCAACGTCCGCTATTGTGACACGCCATTTCATCGCTCTACGCAATGCCAAGTCAAGGGACACCAGGGTGGTGCCGTAGGTCCCGATGCGTGACCCGTTAGCCGCGAACAATTCTTACGTACCTTGGTTCGCGGGCCCGCGTATTTTGTTGCGCGGGAATACACATACGTCGGCACCGGTGTCGACTAGGAAAGAGATTTTTGAGCTCCTGTCCCTCACGAATATGCGGCGGGATACTAGGCGGTCGTCGCTTGCTGCGTTT